>RCHF01002794.1:0-19020 GCA_003987895.1 Neonothopanus nambi | reverse complement strand
ATTTTTTTCATTTTTTGTGCAAAATTTTTATACTTTTTCCTGGGAAATATTTATACTTTCCCATGCCAGAAAGAGTTCATTTTCTCACCTGGATAGTATTAATTTTATTACAGAAAAACTATTAATATTTTTTCTGAAATTCATTTTCTTTTTTATCATCTTTCTGTCACACTTTCCCAGATGAGAAAGAAAGGCCCTGGGGTAGTGTAAGAAGAAAGGACAAGAAGAAAACACTTACGAGATGGATGGAGGAGATGGAGGATCAGGACCTCCAAAGGGACCACCAAAAGATGGAAATAAGGGAGACGGTAGGGATGGTAGGAACAGTAGGGATGGACGAGACGGAAGGGATGGAAGGGATGGAAAGGACGGAAGAAATAGCGAAGACAGTGTTGAAAAACGAGAAAGAGAGGAAATTAATAAGGCTCTAAACCGAGAGGCGAAATTGGATATAAACAAACCAAAAGAATTTGATGGAACAAATAGGAAAGAATGGTCAACCTTTGTTGATAGCTGCGAGAATATGTTCTCAGCAAAACCTACTATATATTCAACATCGAAGTCTAAAATAGCTTTTGCCGCCTTGTACCTAGCAGGAGCAGCTCTTCAATACTATAACAATCTATTGAGAAAAGAAAGAGAGGGAAATGTTATATCAGCACTCAACTTGTGGAATGAATTCGTAATGTCATTTTCGAAGTTGTTCGGCTTACACGACGAAACTTTATACTCTCAGTCAACACTGGACAACATAAAACAAAAGTTTAATGAAGCATTTGTGGACTTCCTGGTAAGGTTCAAGGATGTAGCAAACAAAACCAAATACAATGACCCTGCAAAACGATTCAGGATGTTAAGACAGATCCATGCAGACCTTCGCAATTGACTTATCCTACATGGACAGATCCCTCCTACATATGATGAGGTAGTAGAACAATTGCTGGAGATAGACAGTGCTCGTGAGGCTTTTAATGATATAGGACTTGGAGAAAATAGTTATAGTCGAAACTGGAACAACAACAACGACGTCAGTAAAGAACAAACCAATGAAAATCAAACAGGAAAAGTTTGATTTACCACAAAACCGACGTACATTAGAAACACGACAATGGGTAATGCTGCAACTACTAATGAAAACGTACCAACACCCAATGTAGCTCCTCGCATATCACAACAGGAATTTGAAAGAAGAATGAAGGAAAAACTGTGTGTATGATGTGGGAAACTGGGCCACATGGAGTGAGAATGTAGAACTTACCCCTTGTGGGCACGATCAGCAACAGGAGAAGTCAACAGAGGACATATCGAAGATTGTAATTGCAAAACATCATACGGATGAGCCGTCTTCACTGATAACACTGAAGAAGAATATAACCAAATACTTTTAGAGGTAGAAGGAGAGGACGGGTTAATAAAAATAGAAGAGACGGACCTTGGGGAGGACCCGTTGGAGGAGGAATATGAAGATGTGAACAACCAGGGAAATGGGGAGAAGGTTCAGGTGAAAGGGAGTCACACTTGAATCTAAAAGAAGCTGACCCCCAACATTTATACGCAGCAGAGATTGAACCAGTCATAGTAACATCCAGATCAGATCAGTCCTTCATAATACCCATAAAATTCTTCGATTCGCAGTCCTCAACACATCAAGCATTATTGGATATGGGAGCAACACAAGCCTTCGTTGATAAAGATTTAGCAATAAAATATAGTAACCAATTAAGGGAGTTACCTTACCTGATACCATTAAGATTATTTGACAGAGAATATACCTCTGCGGGAAGTATTACACATGAAATTAGTGCAGAAATCATTCTAGATGAACAAATTACTCACCATATGAATCTACTCATCATGGAACTACACCCAGACACCCCTGTTGTATTGGGACTACCCTGGTTCCGCAAATATAACCCTCATATAGATTGGACAATGCTAACACTATCATTTGAAAACAGCCATCGATTATCTGCCATTCAACTTCAAAAATTCAAAGATAATGCAACAATTAAGAGAACGATAAGTGTAGAGGAAATACCAGAGGAAGATGGTTTGAAGAAGAAAGGTTTGACACTAGAAGATCCCATCTTGCTGCATGTCGATGAAGTCGAGGAATATGAAAGACAGAAGAATTATATGGAAAAGAGACTAAACTTAGGGGAGAACATACCTGTGTCAGTGGAATTAGTTAATGCAGCGTCTTTCCTTCAGCTAATATTAGATGGATGTGAGTCGTCTCTACTGTATGTGTTACCCTCACAAGAAGGATTAGAAAAAGAGGCTAGATTATCAGCTACAAAGGAAGAAGGTGAACTAAAAGGGTTAGAACAGGTATTGAATCCTAATAGACCATCCGATCAGCAAACATTGGAGAAATACATACCAGCAGAATATCGACAATATTCGAAAGCATTTTCATCCACCGAAGCAAAGACATTGCCACAACACCGAGCGTATGACATCCGAATCGATACTGAAGATGATAAAGTCCCGCCATATGGAAAGCTATATAATTTATCGGAAAAGGAATTGAAAGTATTAAAAGACTATATAGATGAGATGTTAGATAAAGGTTTTATACGACCTTCCACCTCACCTATAGGAGCCCCAGTGTTATTTGCAAATAAGAAGGATGGAGGTCTTAGGTTATGTGTTGATTATCATGCCTTGAATAAACTCACTAGAAAGAATAGGTACCCTTTACTGTTAATAGGGAACCTCATCGATCAGTTAAGGAAAGCAACAATTTATATGAAACTAGACTTACGTGCAGGATATAATAACATTAGAGTGGCTGAGGGACATGAGTGGAAAACTGCTTTTTGAACATGTTACGGTGCGTATGAATATTTAGTGATGCCATTTGGACTTACCAATGCACCCTCGGTATTCCAACACTTCATCAACGATGTGTTTTGAGATATGGTAGACGATTTCGTCATAGTATACTTAGACAATATCCTAATCTACTCACAAGATGAAGAAATACACCGTGAGCATGTGTCCAGAGTATTACAGCAACTAGAAGAGAATGACTTACATATTAAGCCCGAGAAATGTGAATTTCATACTGATTCGGTGGAATATTTGGGAGTAATAGTTTCGCTAGATGGTGTAAGAATGGACCTGAAAAAGGTGGAAATAATACAAAAATGGGAGAGACCTACTAATGTAAAAGAGTTGCAATCATTCCTAGGGTTTGCGAATTTCTATCGGCACTTTATAGATAACTATTCAGGAATCATCAAACCTTTAACACGACTTACAGGGAAGAACATACCTTGGGAATGGACACAAGAGTGTGAAGAAATATTTGAACTCCTGAAGAAAGCCTTTCAGGAAGCTCCCATACTTCGCCATTTTGACCCAAACCTACCCATTATTATTGAATCCGATGCCTCCGATTATGCCATAGCATCTATCATCTCACAAAGAGTTCCAGAAACAGGAGAGATTCACCCGATAGCCTTTTATGCATGAAGTATGAATGCGGCAGAATTAAATTATGATATTTATGATAAGGAACTGTTAGCTATTGTAGAATCATTTAAACAGTGGCATGCTTACCTAGAAGGAGCTAAGTATAAAATTGAAGTATTCACTGACCACAATAATCTTCAGTGGTTCACCACCATGAAAACATTAAGCTGAAGGCAAGCATGTTGGTCAGAATTACTATCTGGATTTGATTTCGTCATAAACTATAGGCCGGGAAGACTAGGAGGAAAGCCCGATGCGTTGACATGCAGGCCAGATGTGTATCTGAAGAAAAAAGCACAGGAAGAAGTTAATAAGGAGAATTACAAAATCCTGATTCAACCAGAAAGATTACTTACTAACCTGATTATGAATGATGAGGCAGACCTGACATGGATACGAAGAGCAAAAAAGGATGAGTTCTGGACACGTTATGCTCGAATAGCTCAATCTGACGAACCTGGACACTTTAAACTTCAAAACGGACTACTGTTACGAGAAGGATGAGTATACATACCAGAAGACGAGACTTTAAGGTTGAGGATAATCCAAACACACCACAATCACAAGTTGCGAGGCCATCCAGGAGTTAGAAAGACAATTAAATTGATTTCACAAAGTTACTTCTGGCCTGGGCTTCACAAATATGTAAAACGATACATAGGAAGCTGCCACGAATGTCTACAAACGAAAAGCATTAGAAGGAAACCCTTCAGATTTCTTAAACCCTTACCAATAGGCGAGAGACCTTGGGCATCTATCTCTGTCGATCACATAGGAGAATTGCTGGAATCAAATGGTTTTAATGCTATTATGGTGGTGGTTTGTAGACTCACTAAGCAGGCAGTCTTCGTACCATGTCGAACTGATGATAATGCTACAAGATTAGCCCAATTGTTTATACAACATATTTTCTCGAAGCATGGGTTACCTGTAGACATAGTATCAGACTGAGGAACTACCTTCATATCCTCCTTTTGGCGATCCCTATGTGAGTTATTAGATGTCAAGACCACATATTCGACAGCCTATCATCCACAAATGGATGGGCAAACAGAGTGTACAAACCAAACATTGGAACAATATCTACGACTTTTTGTCAATTATGACCAGGATGACTGGGAAACATGGTTACCTTTAGCGGAATTCACATATAACAACACACCGAGCGACGCCACCGGAGTGACACCGTTCTTTGTGAATAAAGGCTTTCACCCCCGTTTAACGATTTCACTAAAGAAAGTACTGAACCATCATGCACATCAGAAAGTGGAAGAAATCAAAGCAGTACATGAATACTTACGAAATGAGGTGAAAAGAAGTCAGTCTTCTGCAGAAAAATATGCAAACAGAAAGCGAAGAGAAACTCCCACGTCGTGGGGAGTAGGCACTAAGGTATGGCTGAATTCCCAGAATATTAAAACGCGAAGACCTACGAAAAAACTAGATTATAAGAATTATGGACTGTTTAAAATAAAAAAGAAGATATCCGACCATGCGTATCAATTAGAGTTACCATATAACATGTGTTCACTACATAACGTATTTCATGTAGACTTGTTAGCAGAACATCCACCTGAATATTTCCCTTTAAGACGACAACCTCCACCTCCACCGATAGAAGTTGACGAGGACAAAGGGGAACACTATGAAGTTGAACGAATACTGGATAGCAGACGAAGGAGAGGGAAATTAGAGTATTTAGTCAGATGGAAAGGGTACGAACCTGAAAGTGACACCTGGGAACCATTACATCATGTCGTCGGATCACAGGAGATAGTAGAAGAATTCCACCAACAGAATCCACAGAAAGAACAACTTTGAGAAGGAGAATTTGAGAAGGTGATCCAATCAACTCAACAAGATTAGCATATGAAATAGAAAGCCCACAAATAGATTCCATTTGACGACTTGAACATACACACTGATATACGAGTGCATCCTATACAACAAACAGTAGATAATTCCCCTCGACATATTTTTACACAAAGTCTGCATTCTCAGCATCTGAGCTACCACGGGAAGAAGACTCACAAGAGTTAACAGGGACATGGAGCAGGCTGTCAGCCCACAACTTGATACCCTTTATGAAAGGACTACCCAAGGACCACACATCTGGATGTTGCTGACCCGAAATCTGAGACAAGTACGAAGTAGGATCTTCGATCCCCAGATCCACCAAAGGCTTATGGACTAGAATGTCCTGTGTCTGGCAAATTTCGACCATGGCCCTCTCAATTTCGTCTAAACTCTCAAGCACCCATCGACTATAAGACATCAACGCATCACCATGGATGGGATTGTCTTGAAAAGCCATACATGTACCATAACTCAACATGCAAAGTTTGGCACGGATAAGAGTAAGGAAGGGTAGAGGCTCAGCTAAAACGCCACGGTAGGCCAACTCCGACAAAGTATCACGGAGCTTTGTGTCCTCTGCATTGCTCTCATGAAGTGCCTCCAGTTCGGCCCTCACCTCTCTCAATTCCTTGTTTCAGCCTGTTTGCGCATTAACAAGGGCATGATAAGATTGTTGAAGACATCCTGCCTGTTTCAATTCCTCTTGATGATCAGTAGCCAACATTAAAAGTCAGTGGTTTTCACCCTTAAACCATTCAATGTCATGATGAGCACAGACCACTTGACTAAAGAAACAAGAGTAAGGACATAGTACTACAACAATTCAAATACAGACTTACCCAGCCAGATAGTTGTGAGCACTTTGCATCAACATTCAGTTGTGCATGGCTGCAGACAGCTGAGCATTCAAGCTCTGAATAACACTACCAATAAGAATCAGACATAGAATCAATAGAAGGAGGGAATAAATAATTGACGCACTCATTATGACTGCATGAATCTCCTGGTGATGAAGAAGCCAGAACGAGTTCTTGAACCTGATTGTAGGGAGCGAAACGAACAGATGAGACCTTCGTTTCACAGTCACTAGCAATAAAGAAATTAGAAGTTTTTATAAGTGGAAATGGAACGGCTAACCTGTCAGAGGAGTTGGAAGAGATGGAATCAACCATACTCGGAGGAGGGGCGACAGGAAGACGAGTCCAGGACAAGGAGCTGGATTGAATGATTTCGATAGAACTTTCGGAACTGTCGGAACCCGCCAATGATTCGGTAGAGCTGGTAGGAAGTTGATAATTCGTAAACGAAGTAGAAGACATGAGAGATTGTATTGAGTTGTGAGTTGTTAGATGAAGAGCAAACAAGTATCTCAATGTTTTATAACAGTCCGGACATTTTTCTCCAACAATCACGAGGCATAGAAAATAAGTCTAAATGGAAAAAACCCTTGTATAAGAATGAGAATAAACTGACAGAGAACATCGACGACGTACCAAGAAAAACGCTAGAACATCAATCAAACTCATAACTTCACGCTAATCACAATTGTTCCTGCTGCAAACGAAGCCCAAACCCAAGACTTTTACTGCGAAAAACCACTCCGAACACAATAACAAAGCCTCGTTGCATGAAATCGAATTGATATCAAAGAAGAGAAGATGAACGCAGAAGGTCTAGGTCAGGGAAGTAGCAAAGTTGAGCTACACGGTTGTCTAAGAAATTAAAAGATGACACACTAACCAGCTCGAAAGATACCTGATAAGCCCTAGAACTTCCCACTACACTGTCATGCGACTCGAAAAGTATAAGCGATGCCGTCGAGGGCTCCAGCTGGGAGAAGGAGGAGTAATGTTAGGAGTTGACCAGGAAAGATTGAAGAAAAGACAGCAGTAAACAGAGTCACCAGTCCAAGGGCGCCAATTTCGGCTAATGCTGTTACTTAGACGCTCTATCACGTATATTCAATTAACTCACATAAAATTTTTATTATAATCAGTAATTACTCATTCCGTAGTATGTACAGTAATCCGTAGTAAATTCCGTAGTATGCGTAGCATTCCGTAGCATGCACAGTTCTATCTGCAACAATTACCATATAAGGAACTAGTAGAATAATAGTATAAATACGCTCGAACCCCAGATGTACGGTAGCCTAGATATTTTGTACAATTAAACCTTGAATCTTTAACACACATTTTAGACCTATTCAACTACTGAATAGTTCTTATTTTGTCTCTCTAAGTATCCAGCAAGAAGCTATATTTATTGAGCAACCACCAACAATTCACCAACCTTTAGCTGTTCACTAGTGACTATAAGTGTAACAGTTATCCAAGTGTGGTATGTATGCCCAATTTCTCAGTCACCTGCTATTCACATCAATAACATTGGCCCATTTATTGGAGAGCCTTGTAGAGTATGCAACAGCAAGGTATACTACAAAGAGACATTGATGTCTATACCAGATGTGTTTTCATGTCATTTTGAGCTTGGAAGAGGTCGGCAAAGGCAATTCTATATAGATAGGTATATTAAGATTAGTGTGAATGGAGATTGGATTGATTACGAACTTCGTGGAATCATCTATTTTGGTGACCAGCACTATACTTCACGTATAGTGGATGCAGATGGTAAAACTTGGAGCCATGATGGCAACAACACAAAGAATGGACACTCACTCATGTTTTCTGGAAATCTTAATCAAGTCAATGTGAATCTTAAAAAGTCAAAGAACAGATTGGCAAGTGGCCTTATATATGTACGCTGTATCCAGTAGAGCTATCACTAAGAGTAGTACAGGTGTAGTGTGCTAGTGAAAAGTGTGAATGATCAGTCAGATGCAGCACAATGGCTTACCGGCATCTTCCATCACAAACCAGAATGGCATGGTCTAATAAGACATCAGATCGAATTCGTGCCTGCCTACGTCTCGACGTAGGCTAATAATACTAGTTGAAGACGAAAGACGGAGATGAGGACGAAGGTGAGGGTGAGGGTGAAGAGGAACGAGACCAAGGACAAGTCAGAGGGTATGAAGGGAAGGGTAAAGAGAAAGAGAGAGTTGAGGATGTACACATACCCCCAGCTACAGATGCAATTACACTCTCAAGCTCAAGGAAATCACTCCCGAGGAAATGATCTACTATTGTCCTACCGTCCCCCGCTTCTACATCTGCTTCTACCTCTGGATTCGCCTCTACCTCTGGTTCTGCCATGAGGCCTGCCCTCGACGTACCACCATTCGAGACCGCCTTTGCGTCGTCTTCTGCCAGTGGTAGTGCTGCTGATACTGGCACGATTTTGTCATCCAATATCCCAGGTATTGGGTCTATGCCTCCTGGATCTATTCATTACCATCTTCGAAGCATGAGGATAATAGGGGAGGGAACGAGTCTTCGGAACGGGAGTGGGCGGGGTTCCGGTGACGTGTTGAGTCCAGGCCAGGGTCAGGGCATGGGCGAAGGGTTTACCATCGAAGACAAGAGAGAAGATGAGGGCGTTTATACGAAAGGGAGGACGTCATCTAGTGCCAAAACTGAAGCGGCTGAGACTGAAGCCAACGCTGCTGATACAGATTCGGAGGCGGGTGGAGATGCGGATGTCAACAGGGAAGCAGAGAAGAGGTGTCAAAAAGATGACGAAGATAAAGATGGTGATAAAAATAAATATGTGATGCGGAAGATGGAACTCATCCCAAAGGATGGGGTAGACAGTGAAGGCGCGGGAGGCAATTTCTCGCCCACATCTATGTCTACATCAATGACGCGTACAACCCCATTCACATTCCCTTCTTCAATTCCCTCTGAGATAGGCATACACCGTCAGTCGTATCAACAGAAAGAGAGGCAGAGACAACATCGACGTCTTCTTCACCATCTCCTGGGCCTGTACTCCCCCAGCAGGATAGACATATGCCGCTAGATTATCCCCAACAGTCTGATATGATACCAATCATGTGGTTTCCTACCGTGAACTCCAGGATGAAAGACAAAGCTGATTTCGAATACATCCCAAGTGGCGAGAGATCCGCAAAATCAACCCCAGTTCATTGCACAGCTCCGAAATGCTCTCATCAATGCCAGATCCTTGTATCTATCGAATATACTGGTGGACGAGAAGCTGATCGACGAGCTCAAATCATACATCCCTCGACTGTTTCGCAAGATGAGAAGGACAACCTGCGGATGGCGAATTCGCCTCACTTTCTCGGATATTCCAGGCTGGGTGCCGAATTAACCAAGGGAGCGACCAATTTCAGGGAGCAATTCGACTTTGGGACTCCATGCGTATCTTGTTGGAAGGCAGGCGATCCGGAGTATTGGAATATCTACGGTCCTTCTCAGGTACGAGGTTGCGCTTTACTTTCATGGAAGTTTAGTATGAATAAATGCTGTACTCATTGGTCTTTATATTCATGACTCAGAGTTCGTCTCATTCAGCCAGTCTTTAGCTTGAAAATGCATCACGATACATCTGTCCAACGGGACCTGATACTACAATCGATATCACCTATTTTTTCTTCGGTGAATGGACCACTATGACATTGGGTTGCATTAGACCCTTCGAGTTCTGAATTAAATGAGCAAGTTATCGAGACACCACAGAACACCGCTAACCGTCGACTTGACAGCGCGTAAGTATAACAATTTACATGTTCAGCCAAATCTTATACAGATTCCTTCCCACCCATCATGCTAATCGATAACCTTCTTTTCGTTTCTTGTGCGCTAAAAATCCCAGATTGCAGGAACAAGAGGATAGGATGGCAGGAACATTTGAGGGTGGTCGTGCAGAACGGCATTATTCGGCCAGGTGATAAGTTGGTGCGCCCCATTTGATGATGAGTTTGGAAACCTAATATAAGACTCCTACTCGATGTTTCGTGCGGCGTACAAAGTCGCTTGAAGCTTCGATGTCATGATTCATGACCCTGGTGCCGCTCGGGTGCAGTCCAGCGTCCCTTGACCTTCTCCGTCCAATAGTAGCGTATGAACTCAATGGCGTTAGCAAGATATAGCGAGGTATGTCTATCGCATTACCTGGATACTGCAAAAACCAGCCCAAGCATCTGGTAAGTGTCATTTACTCCTGGAAGTAAAATTTCTCACCTGTCAGAGAAGTATAATATAGGTTGAATATAAAGCGGCTAGCCGATGGGAGTGATCACGTTCAATGGTCTAGTCGCACAGCTATACAGAAGATTCACAGAGCCGAGTCGAATGAGCCTAGCCATCAGCGGAATAGGGATAGCGGAAAGCTGAGACACTGGGTCGTAGCAATTACCGGGGATTAGGAATTAGGGACGTTAATTGAATCAACATAGCCAAAGGAGTATTGTGACAAGCATGCATAGAGGTCGACACGTCCAGAATCAACAAAAAACCAGTGTTCTTAGAGTAGCGAGGCCAGATAGCCGGCTAGCCTACCCACGGGGTTGGCACGTGACAGATTTACTCAGGCCTTATGTAATTCGCATCCTTTATAAAACTCGTCACCTACTCGTAAAGTATGTATGGCTTCTTTCTCTCCCTTATATCTGCAACTCATCTGAAACTGTGTATTCTTTTACAACTATATAATTATCTATGACTCCATCAAACATGTAAGGTGCTATTTTCTCAAACTCGTCTGTGTTTTCACTCACAACACGTTCTACCACTGCAGTCTCTTTCACTTCATATCCTCTTGGATAAATCTTGTGCTCTACGGCTGTGAAATTTCGCTCAGCATATACTATTTCCTGCATCGCCGTTCCTCTGCCCGCTTCCAATGGCTTTTGGTGGTGTCCCTATGTATAGACTCTGCATGTTCTGCTGTCGTATGCTATAATGCTTATCTAGTGCGTGAATTGCGCTCTATTTCGTGTATTAAGCTAACCCTTGCTCTCAATGACTCCAGCATGTAGTTGTTTTCCATGGTAACTTCTTCCTGGTTTTCCGCAATTCGACTCGTCTGTTTATAATTAGAAAAATACAGGGATTCCACACAGCAAACATCCATGGCCTTTACCTGCAAGACTAATTCTCACTTACTCTTCGGCAGTCATCGAACAGACATTCTACACTCATCGGTATTGGACCATGTGAATATATTTGAAGCCTAACGCTGTCAATGGAGAGCTGATTCACTGCCCCTGACAGTTCTCGCAATAGAGTGATAACTTTCATCATGACATCTCTGATTATTATACATGTATGTACTTATCCGTTGCAGTTATTGAACCCTGAATAATCGGTTTACAGACCGTGTTTGCATACTGCTCAGCGGTTTACATTGCCGTTTACCCTGGAAACACCGACTTTGCTGTTACTACTAGTGTGTGCGTTGTGGCTTATATTCACTCGTTGGGGCTTGGAATTCATTCGAGTTTATGTTTCTTATGGGGATATAGTGTAGCAGCGGCGACCTGCGCCTCGACAGATTTATTCATCGCGTTGATATTGATCTACAAGCTGCGAATGCTACATACGGCACGTGCAAGTACTAAAAGGTGTGTACTTATGCCATTCTAAGGACCGTATGAACGCATTTTAGCTCTCTATTCTCAACAATCATTTCTTAGCTTCATTCACCATATTTCGATGAACACGCTAGCTTGTGGCATTGTTACCTCATCTGCGACGTCCCTTATGCTTATTCTGCTAGTTATCTCTAACAAGGGTAAGGAGTCTGGTTTTTCCCTCGCTTCTTTATTTCTCACGTCTCTACTAGCATTCACTTTACTGTTTGACACAATGGGGCATCTATACACGCTCACCGTACTGTTAAATCTCGTCGTTCTTAAGCAGTACCAAGGCTACTTGAGTACTACGGTCAATGCAAACACGAATATGCCAGCCAGACCGATATCCAGGACTGGCTGGCCACAGCCATTTAATCAGTCAGTCATGCCTAACCCCATGGGTAAGTATCTCTTTACCTGCTCGTGCGCGTTGCGAACTTAAGTATGGAATTTCCCTGTAAAGAGGAGGTTTGTACAAGGTTTACTGTACCTCTCGACTTAGAGGCGACAGAGACTGACTTTGGCCCCGTGCAAGTTGAACCTCGCCATGTACATGTTAATTCTTGATTTGGCATGATGTCTGTTGGGGATTTACGCATTGAACGTTAAACTCCCTGTATAGTTGCCTGACTCACTAAAGACGTCGTCTAATCGTACATCATTATCTGCGCTCAAAACTTCGGAGTGTGAGCAGTCCCCTGACGTCTAATAAACTCTGCGACTCGTCTTCGCTACCTTAGTACATGTACGAAGAAAATGAGGCATGATGGGTGTAGAAAGGCCAGACATGTAACGTCGTGTGTGCGTGAAATGCATGT
Organism: Neonothopanus nambi; assembly: GCA_003987895.1. Classification (NCBI taxonomy): domain Eukaryota; kingdom Fungi; phylum Basidiomycota; class Agaricomycetes; order Agaricales; family Omphalotaceae; genus Neonothopanus; species Neonothopanus nambi. The sequence continues at coordinate 6,363 of RCHF01002794.1, read as the reverse complement.
CCGAGTCGTAATATGTGATCCATACGTGATAATGTCTACCAAAGGGCTCGAGATCTTCTGGGGATTGCGGGCTGGGACACTCCGGGGGGTGGATGGGTGACTCAAGTCTAGCTTGTGGATGCGACAGCAATGAATGAAAAGCATGGAGGTGCGACTGGTAGAAGCGTCCGACGGTATAAGGGTGATGCACGTGATCGGGAGAGGACGGCTTCAGCGGTAGACGCCAGCACTCGGCGTCAGTTGTTCCCTCACAATATGGTCTCCTGACTCACGAACCCGAATCTCATTTGCTGTTGATATTAATAAAAAAAAAAGCGCAAGATCTTTCGAATAGCGAATAGCGGTTGTGGTTTTCGTGAAAGAGTCTGGGTCTTTCCAGTTATGAAACTACTTGGAAGAATTCGATGGGTGTGGGTGGCACGAGTTTTCTTCCTGGTGCGCGGCTGCGAGTATGATTTCTGTTTATGGTGAGCTCATTGTGCTGGATTGTACTATGTATCACTCATGTGGTTTCGTTAAGTTATTCAGCTTGGATTCGGATACCCCGAAGGACAAGGAATATTAATAAGTCTTCAATATTGCGTCATTTCGGGTCATATTGGACACGCACCTCCTCTCCTCCTTCCACCCGTCTCCAGAAGACGGACTATCAAACTTCAAAATGAAAGAAACAGCTGATTTTGAATCCATCCCAACCCTCGACCTGACGCTGGCCAGAGATCCGCAAAATCGACCCCAGTTCATAGCACAGCTCAGGAATGCCCTCATCAATGTCGGATTCTTGTATCTATCAAATACACTGGTGGACGAGAAGCTGATCGACGAGCTCAAATCATACATCCCACGACTGTTTGCTCTATCACAAGATGAGAAGGACAACCTGCGGATGGCGAATTCACCTCACTTTCTTGGATATTCTAGGCTGGGTGCCGAATTGACCAAAGGCGCGACTGATTTCAGGGAGCAATTCGACTTTGGGACACCATGCGTATCTCGTTGGAAGGCAGGCGATCCGGAGTATTGGAATATCTACGGTCCTTCTCAGGTACGGGGTTATGCTTTACTTTCATGAAGTCATCTGTACATGATTATTTCTGCTCAATTTCAGTATCCTGATGAGTGCATACTTCCTGGATTCAGGCGCATGATGGAGACATACCTAGCTCAGTTACACGATCTTGCAATCGAGTTTGCACAGCTGATGGCTGAGGCCCTTGGTCTTCCCTCTGATGCGCTGACCCGATTTTATGACTCGGAGGGTCTCATGCAGCTCAGCAAGATTGTTCAGTATCCTGTACAGTCAAAATCACAACAAGGAGTCGGGCCTCACTATGATTTGGGGTTTCTGACGATCGTAAGACTTCAATTCACGTGGTCTGATCTTCTTCTAAATTCGATGCACTGGAAATAGCTTCTGCAAGCCTCAGACCATCGAGGACTCCAAGCGCAGAATCTAGGTGGTGAATGGATTGATATACCACCCAAGGCAGGAACATTTGTGGTGTGTTGCATTTTATTCCTTTAATAGCCCGTGCTAAATGTACCGATACAGATCAATTTTGGAAAATGTATGTTATATCCTGTCGTATTCCTTGCAGCTCAAACAAATTTCGATATCCAGCGCTTGAATATGTTACGCAAGGCGTAGCTAGAGCCACCTCCCATCGAGTCCTTGCGCCTCCACCTGACTCCGATAGTCCTCGCTACTCGGTTCCTTTCTTCTACAGCGGAATGAATCTTGACATTCAGTTGGAAGATAATCTGCTTGAACGTATGTGTCCTATATCCTCAATCTACAAACCGTCCCTAGCCACCTAATTGATATACAGTGCCTCCTGAAGTCCTTAGGCTGCGCGATGAGAGAGGTACGCTTGCAGCGACGGAATGTAAGTTTTTTTGGAGATTTTCCATGCGTTCTCTAACACATAGTTAGCGATCAATTTCACCGAGTACACTCATGAACCTGCAGGAAAGGTTTACTTGATCGGACGAATTAAGTATGTTGCTTCCCTTCTTCGTGGTTTCAGGGCTTTGAATGTTTGTAGGAGTCACCCAGATGTTGGCGCGCGCCATTACCCCGACTTGTTCGAGCAACTATTTCCTGATGGTATGCCGCAGCACGGGGTCGCGTATTGAATGGTACGTTTCTCGGAGCATGTTGTAAACAGCTCTTCACTTGTTCGAAGCAGGTTCAAAGTTGTATTGACACTGATCAATCTGATGCTATCCTGTCGATAATCTCTGTGTGTTGTATAGGTTGCACACTCTAAGTTTCACATGAATAATAGCCTGAGATGTGATCGTGACCTTACTATACCAGCACGAGATCCCCGGCTTGAGTACATGGAAGATAGATAGAACTACGAGAAGTCATCAGACACAGCACCATTCAAGTTGTCACTGCCGTATATCGTTATCGATGAGTTTAACATGAGCTCCGGCCAGCGCGGTCGAAGAACATTGGTCTCGATGGAGACGTATACTGAGCCCACTTCACTTCAGGTGATCTTGGAGACGTAACACACAGTTTCCACCTTGCGATATGCATTTCCCTCCTAGCAGAACACGCATGACTGATTGTAGAGATAGAGGGATGATCACGGCGGTCATAGGAAGATCATGATATGCACTGCAAGATAGCGTGAAAGCTGTGAAGACTGGACTGAGGCGAGCTGAGTCTTTTATAGCCTAGCCATCTGAGATCCGACTAGTTTGATATTGAACGGGGGGAATGTTATGTGATGCTGAGGAGCTTGAAGTACAAGAAGACTCCAGAGATTGATAGTGTGTTGGTCACGGTTGACTTGGAGTATTGTGATTGTTGATCAGTCTTATTGACTGGCGCTATAGTTTGCTGTGCTCTGAGTATTCTGGCCAGTGAACATGTGTTCCTACTTGACATTTGACAATCACAATGGAACCCCGGCGCAAGTAGGAAGCTATAAGGCATCTAATTTGGCACATCAGCATACATTCTGTGCATGTGTTTCTCATACACGTAAGGTCTCTTTTAGTGATCTCTGGAACATTCCATGATCAGTCTCTTACCCTGTTCATAAGGAATCTGGAAGAAATCAAAACGAAAAGTTGTCATTTTCAGGGTGGAAGGAAAGAGGGACACAGTGGGAAGAGGGATGCAGTCAAAGTATAAGGGTTTGTAAGCCGGGTGAAAGACATACACAAGCATCAGAGAACAAAAGTACTTATCAATTGGCACTAATGATATCATTTCTAGTGCCTTCTATCAGAAGCACTAAGTAGAACATGTGGTCAGACCCGAGGGTATGATATGAATATCCGGACAATACTGAAAGCTGTTGGGGTCGACAGCTTTATTCAATTAATCACACAACAACCCTTTCTTTCTTTCTCTCATCATCTCACTGCCCATATACTATTTTTTCACCTAGCTGCAAAAGACAGAGTGAGCACATTGCTCTATATACATCTATTTCAAAGTCTCTGACCATTCATGCAAAAAAGAGACTCACAGAATCTATTCACTTATACTGTACAATGGCCAGTACTGACTCTGGTGGAACCAGGTGTGTGGTATTAGTATAAGATATTGTCATCTCTACAACTGTGCCTCTCTTGGTATCTAGCATAGGAGTGCTCCAACACAGCTCAAACACAACCATCAACAACAGTCACATTCTGACTGCCGGACATGATTTCCATTATATCAGAATTGACTGTAAGTCAGCTAACTGCTATCATAGAAGAAGTATGTCCAATATACTGCTGTGCTCTAGCAACTGATCCCAAATCTGAAATCTTGGAATGGCTGAAGGCACCAGACCCAGCCACCAATTTTAATAGTGCAATGGATAGGATGCAGGAAGGAACAGGTCTATGGCTTCTTGCTGATGCAAGGTTTACTCATTGGAAACAGAATGGTGGGACCCTGTGGTTGCAAGGAAAAGGTGCAACTCTATCACACTTCTTGTAAATGTCATTTGCTGATCTTGTATATAGCTGGTTCTGGGAAGACATTCCTATGGTAGGACCAGTTACTTAACTACAACATCTTTTAGCTTGACTGATAGCTTTGCAGCACCAAGGTCATTTCTGAAATCTTCAAAGAGACCTCATCAAATGATGACAAGATTCTTCTTTTCCACTACTTTGATTCACATGATGAATTGAAGCAAACTTACAAAGGCCTCCTTTTATCATTGCTAGCTCAGTGTATTATCTTCTCCTGTGAAGTTTCATCAAAGCTACAGGAACTATACCAGCAACACAAGAGGGGCACTATTCAGGAACCATTTATTCAAGATCTTGAGAATATTCTTAGTAGTTCACTTGACTCTTTGGCATCTGGAGCAGATATCTACATCATGACTGATGCCTTTGATGAATGCAAAGAAAGAGAGAAGGTCATGTCACTGATGCAGGTATTGCTGAGTTTGGGAAAGGTCCATATGCTCATCACTAGCTGTTCCATGGGCATTGGCCAAGATGCAGGCATTTTCTTGGAGCCAGAAAATATCAATTCTGACATTAGCACTTATCTGAACTCTGCAATCAAGAAGATCACAGTGGTGAAGGATAATAGCAATCTTGAGGGAGAGATCAAAGCAGAGTTACTAGCTAAAGCAGATGGACAGTGAGTTGTCTTTGGACTCTATATCTGACATGTTGGATACTAACTCAACATAATGCAAATTTCGCTGGATAGATTGCCAGGTGACTACACTTGCAGACTGTGGAACAAAGAAAGCAATGAGAAAGGCACTAAAATGCCTTCCAAAGACTTTGGAACAGACATATCATGAACAGCTTAGCAAAATTGATGAATGGCATGAGAGTGAAGCAAAGCTACTTCTTCAATGGTTGACATTCTCATTTTGGCCATTGTCTGTGTTGGAATGTCAAGAAATTCTGGCAATTGACCTAGAGAAACAAGTCTTTGAGCCAGAGAATAGAACTGAGGGCCTTGATCAGGAGCTTTACAAGATGGTTGGATCAGTGATGGTTACTGTTAGTTCAGAGAAGATAGTGCAGCTAGCACATCATTCTGTGAAGGAATTCTTGTGCTGTAGGTACACTACAGTACCTCCCTCATTCTTTCAAATCACAGATGACTTGGCACATGAAGTCATCACACAGACATCTATCATCTATCTTTTACACTACTGCAAAGAAATGGATGGTCTACTCAAGCAGAAAGCAGGTGGAGATATAGTGGCCTTTCCACTTGCAGAATATGCTGCAAGATTTTGGATGTCTCATGCAGGAACACTTCAAGCAATGGATTTAACCACATTGGGCCTAAGTCTGAAAGTGCTAGATGAATCATTGTCCTTTTACTGGTTAAGAATTTATCAACCAGGCCAAGAATGGAGAGACCCTAAATGGTATGGGTACTGGCAAATAACAAGAAAGGATGTTGCAGCACCATTATATTATGCAGCTTGTGGTGGATTACATGATGTGGTAGTGTACTTGTTGAACGAGAGAGCAGACATTAATGCTAAGGGAGGCATATATAGCACTGCACTCCGGGCAGCTGCTTACGCAGGGAATGCAGCAATTGTGAAGCTGCTTCTGGAATCAGGTGCAGATGTCAATGTTCAGGCTGATGATTATGATATGCCTATAACTGCACTCCAAGAAGCTAGTGCTAATGGACATGAAGCAGTTGTGAAGCTGCTCCTGGAACCAGGTGCAGATGTCAATGCTCAGTGTGGTATACATGGAACTGCACTCCAGGCAGCTACATATGATGGGAATGAAGCAGTTGTGAAGTTACTTCTGGAATCAGGTGCAGATGTCAATGCTCAGGGTGGTGAACATGACACTGCTCTGCTAACAGCTGTTTACTTTGAGAATGAGTCACTTGTCAAACTGCTTCTGAAATCAGGTGCAGATGTAAATGCTCAGGGTGGTTGGTATGGAAATGCACTCAATGCTGCTGTTGAATGTAGAAATGAGGCAATTGTGAAGATCCTTCTCTCCTCAGGTGCAGATGCAAATGCTCAGGGTGGGAAATATAGAAATGCTCTCAATGCTGCTGTTGAATATAGAAATGAGGCAATTGTGAAGCTCCTTCTCTCCTCAGGTGCATATGTGAATGCTCAGGGTGGTCAATATGGAAATGCTCTCCAGGCTGCTGCTCAGTCTGGAAATGAGGCAATTGTGCAGCTCCTTCTCTCCTGGGGTGCAGATGTGAATGCTCAGGATGGTAGATATGGAAATGCACTGAATGCTGCTGTTCAATATAAAAATGAGGCAATTGTGAAGCTTCTTCTCTCCTCAGGTGCAGATGTGAATGCTCAGGGTGGTGAATATGGAAATGCTCTCAATGCTGCTGTTGTATGTGGAAATGAGACAATTGTGAATGCTCTCAATGCTGCT
>RCHF01002789.1:0-10506 GCA_003987895.1 Neonothopanus nambi | reverse complement strand
ATTCTAGGTGGTACACCATAAATACCTAAAATTCGGAAAATTCTGAAAAAATTCCCACAGGTGCGCACCACTAATAGAACATACTGTGTGAAGTGGCTGTGCAAAATACTCAAAAATGCGGCCAGAAAATGCAAAAAACTCGCTGAGATGCAATGCTTTTTCTATATGAAAATATAAAAAAATTCTGAAAAAATTCCCAGGGGTCCGGACCACTAATAGGATATGGTGTGCAAAGTGGCAGTGCAAAACAACCAAAAACAAGCCCACAAGTAGCAAAATACTGCTCCGATCTTTTTTCCCGCACTCAGAATAATATTCCAAAAAATCTGAGAAAATTATGAGTCATAGATACCATATGGGTAGTGTCACCTACAAATTTTCTAAGCATTTGAATTAGAACTCAGCTCAATATTCACATATTACTATTTCTCATATATTCTTGCTTCTCACCATGACATACCATATTAACATGAACAGCTTTATCATCTTTCAGAATACCACAGTGATATAGAATAAGTAGATATAAAAAGCACTTGAGGGATACTGTGAAGATACAGTGAGACTCAGAGTGCGGGATAAAGCGTCTAACAAGTATATTCACCTGTGAAGATACAGTGAGACTACAAGAATGTAAGTAAACTAATAGAACCATAGAAAAGAGTGATCTCACCTCAGAGCACGGGATAAAGCGTCTGAGGTGCCATATCATAGGATAGTCTGTATAAGTGAAAAAGAACATAGGGGTATGTGCTACAGTTTGTATGAAGGTACCAATCGTAGCTGTGGATAGTTGGCCGGTGGCCAGACAAGATAAGGAATGTGTCTAAGCTGTAACTACAAGGTCTGTGTTTGTATCTAAGTGTCTGTATACTCCAACACTCCCCCTCAAACCGGACCTAGTCCAAGTCTTGAAGCAAAATGCTTTGCTTTAGTGCTAGGAAGCACCTTTGTAAGGGTATCTGCAACCATATCCTCCATAGGACAATACTGGAGCACGATCTTTCCTTCTTCAATCATATATCAAATGAAATGAATATGGATGTTGATGTGCTTTGTGCGTCCATGGTACTGATGGTCATGAGCAAGGGCAATAGCAGCCTGATTGTCTGAGTTGAGTTTCGTAGCAGTGGCACTGATTACAGTGAAGGTTGGCTCGAAGATTTGGAAGATGAGTGAGCGGATCCAGACCCCTTCCTTTGACACCTCAGTTGCTGCCATATACTCTGATTTGGCAGTGGATAGACTGACAAGGGTCTGGGACTTTGAAGTCCAGCTGACAGCTCCTCCATCAATCAGGAAGATGAAGCCAGTGATGGCTCGCCTGTCATCGTTCATGCTGCTGTCTGCGTCAACGAACCCCAATGGATCATCCTGTTTGCCTCCATAAGTTAAAGACCAGTCTTTCATGCCCTTGAGATAGCGCACAACACACTTTGCGGCAGTGAGGTGTGCTCTCTCTGGGTTAGACACAAACTGGGCTAGTGTGTGGATGGTGAAAGCAATGTCGGGTCAGGTTCCTACACAGGCATACATTAGTTTCTCTACAATCTCTCAGTAGGGCTCGTCCTTCATAGCTTCCTGCTCTTCAGGTGTTTGGGGACATTGAGCTTGACTCAAGCGAAGGTTCGTATCCATAGGTATGGCTGAGACCCTAGGACTGCCATCATCGAACTCCTTGACAATTGATTCGATGTAAGCGTGCTGGGAGAGGGAAATGGTGTGACGATCTCGGTCACGAGTGACCTGGATCCCCAGGATCCAGTGAAGTTCGCCCAAGTCCATGATTGTGAATGCTTCCTGAAGCTTCAACTTGACAAGGTTGATGAGATCCAGGCTAGTGGCAATAATGGTGAGGTCATCAACAGAAGTGAGGATAATAATGAGTTCGCCATCTCGCTGTCTGAAGAAGACCGACTGGTCCACCTCACAGCACTCCATATCCAATAAGTCCTTCAGAGTACTACCAAACTTGATGTACCAATATCACCCACTTTGTTTTAGACTGTAGATAGGGCACTTGAGTCACAGAACAGTGTGTTGAGGGTTTTTGGACAAAGGATAGCCAGGGGGATGCTTGAGGTATATCTCCTTGTTCTCTATAAGGTCCCCATTGAGGTATGTGCCTTTGACGTCAACCTGATGGATCTCAAGGTTGTATCATGCTGCAAGAGTGAGAGCAATCCGGATGGATGAGAGTCGGGCTACTGGGGTGTAAGTTTTGGTAAAATTGACCCCATATTGTTGTGTGAAGCCTTGAGTGATGAGGTGCGCTTTGTACTTCTCAATGCCACCTCACTTGTTCTTCTTGATTTTGAAGACCCATTTGCAACCCACAATGTTGGTGTATTCCGGCTTGTCGATGATCTCCCAAGTGCTGTGTTCCATCAGATTTTGCAGCTCTTCCTCAATGGCTTTCCTCCACTTCTCCCAGTCCTTCGACCACTTTGCTTCTGCCAAACTCCTCGGCTCACTTCCCTCAGCCTCAGCCATTGCTGCCTCCATCAACAAACCATCATCAATCACACCAGCGCTGTCATCAACTGTCATGCCCCTAGGCAGTACAGTCTTCATACCAGTCATGCCTTCTCCAGCAAGCAGTTGGCGCACATATGCAGAGGGTTTGATAGAGCGAGTAGGGCAAGAATTCAACGAATCTGGGGCTGGTTCATTAAGTGTGGGGTTAGCCGGCATTAACTCTGGCTTGAGGTCAAGATCTGATCGGGCTGGAGGTGATGTGCTGGCATTGTTTGCGTTGTGTGAGTCTGTGGGTCCACCACTGTCAGTGTTTCCAACATCGACGACAACACTCTCTTTCTCCCCCTCATCAGCAGCATCGGCCTCTGTAGATGTAAACCATACGCTACGCTCTACCGACACCATTTTCTTACCATCCCAATAGATCCTGTGCCCCTGACTGTGCTCTGCATCCTCAGTATCACCATTGAAGCCTACCCAACACCCTGCCTTTGCTCTTGGAGAGGTCTTTGCACCCGACACATCGTGAACGTATACCGTCAATCCCCAGATAGGTACCTGAGCAACATTTGGTTTGTGACCATATGCCAACTCAAATGGTGTCCTGCCATCGAGTGCGCACATTGAAGTTCTGTTCTTCAGCCAAACAGCGTGGCACAGGGCTTCAGCCCACAAGAATTTGGGAAGGCTGCTCTTGTGCAACATTGCACGTACTCGCTCCAGAAGCGTGAAGTTCAAACACTCACTAATGCCATTCTCCTCAGGTGTATCATGTACAGTCAGATGATGGGTGGTCCCCTTGAGCTTCAGGTGAGTCTTAAACTCAGTCCCTAAGTACTCCCCCCCATTATCTGACATCAAGATTTTTATGACAGCCTTTAGATGGTTCAGGATCCATGCCTCATACATGAGGTAAGACTCATACACCTCGTCCTTATGGCACAAGAGAAACAGGTGCATGAGCCTTGAGTGGTCATCCATAAAGGTTACAAAGTAACACTTTCCACCTTTAGATTCAACTGGGGATGGCCCCCAAACATCAGAGAAGACATTGTCGCCGAAAGCCTTAGCATGCTCCCCCTTGCAGCACTTCAGTACCAACTTGCGAGTAGCCTTTGCAAAGACACAGGATTGGCACTGGGAATCATTCCCTTCACCTGCCAGTTCAATGCCAGTCACAAAACCACTCTCAACCAAGGTTCTGGCAGCTCCCTGGGATATGTGACCCATACAACGGTGTAGTTCATCCACTGTAAGTTTCTCCACCGCATTTACTCCCCCCTCTGGCCCTGAAACGAGTTTGTATAGCCTGTTCGACTTATGTGTGACACCAATGGTGTTGCCAGAAGCATCTCGTATAACACCCTTGCCACTACTGAATGTGACAGAGAATCTGGCATCATCAAGACATGAAATCGAGATGAGGGTGTTGGCCAGCTCTGGCACATACAATGTGCCTGGGAGCTTCAGCTTCTTGTGCCCTTGGAGAGGAATATTACTCTCCCCCTTACATGTAGCTGTCAGGATCTCACGGTTTGCTGCATGAAACGACTTTGGTGAGCAGGGCTGTGGTGGAGAATCAAAGATGTGAAGGTCAGGAGACATATGCTTTGAGCAACCTGAGTCAAAGACAAATGTCAACTTCGAACTGCCGTCGCCCTTTAATTCGGCAATGTGATTTGCATCCACAAGTGCAAGGATTAATTCATTGGATGCGATATATATATCATCGCCATCCAGACCACTTCCCGCCTCACATGTGCACTCCTCATGCTCGATCTCTGCCTCAAGCTCCAGGGTATGTTCATAAGCACAATTGCTTTCTCCAAGAGCATCCCTGTAGTCTTCTGGACTGCTCACGACATCCTTCAAAGGGTGAAAGTTGAGTTTCCACTGTGACCAGACAAGACACTTACGAGCGGCAATATCACTGTTCGCCTGCCAGAGCAAACGAAGCTCCAAGTCATCAAGAGCCATAGGTCTACTCTCAACGGCATCCAGTAGCTGTTCTTTGTCACCAAAAACACTCATGCCATCTAGCATAGGTTTGGGAGAGTCACATCTACTCATTTGCTCGTGGATGGATTCCATACGAGCATTGATCTCCTCCTCACTGCTGAGGAGACCAGTTTGTATATTGAGGATGGAGGATTCACTGTGGGTCAATGTGGAGATGACTGATTCATCATCAGAGTCATCAGATTCGGAGTCAGTGACTGGGTACAGTTCCAGGAGGTCAGCGAGAAAATCGTTCTCATTGTCTGCAAATATACTTGTTGTGTCGGTCTCGCCATCACTGTCACTGTCAAAAGAAGAATCGGACATTGCAACATATGTGAAATCTTCCTCCTCAACTGCATTTGCACTTTCCTTTCCTCCTGTAGCTTCCTTTCCCTTGCCACTGTCCTTCCCTTTCCCCTTGTTGTCCTTCCCATCCCCTTTCTTATTGTCCTTCTTCCCCTTGTCCTTATCATTGTTAGGGCAGTCTCACTTGAAGTGACCCTTCTCACCACATCCAAAGCATGTATCATCAGCTTTGGCCTTTCGCTTCCCACGACCCTTATGCTTCTTCGACTCCTCAGCAGTTAACACAATGTCCTTCTGGTTCTTCAATTTGGATGATCCAGAAGCCTTGCTCTCTTCCATGATGAAGTCGTAATGTCTGTGAAGGGCATCCACAAGCTCCTCAGCAGATATTGTAGCACCAACCAAGGAAGCGCTCTCGATCAATTGATTGATGAATATCTTGAACTCTGTCAGGAGGATCTTCAGGACGTGTGAGCGATGCTCGCTGTTGCTGATCTCGCCGCCAGCATTGCGAATGTGGTCTATCATCGCATCATCCTCATCAAGGAATTTCTTGAGGTTGGCATTAGCAGCACATGTCCAAGCTTCCCACTTCAACTTCATCTGGGATACCTTGACCTCTGTCTTCACCTGGACTTCTTTAACGAGGTTCATCCAGATTTCCTGCACAGTGTGTGCACCTTTGGTGACTTTTCGCATAAGGTTATCATCTAGACGGTCGCAGAGGGCGAAACGGGCCTGGTTCTCAAGCTGGGTCCAGTTGTTGTAGAGATTCAGCATGGTCAGGTAGTTGGTAGCAGCAGGATCCTTGGGAACTTCAGGGGGTTTGTAGTTGGGGTCAAAGAGATGTGCAATACCCACTGCAGCTGCAGCAATGTTCCAACACTCTCAGAAGATGGAAAAGTTCGAACCATCAGGGACAACAGTCGGAACCCTTGCAAAGTAATCAGTACAATAGGAGAATGATATTTGGTTTGTACGAGGCACAGCTTGGGGGATGAAGTCACCAACTAGCGGTCCAACTTCTTCAGCCTTATGCTGCAGGCAGGTTGACGGATTCTCATCATCATGTTGACGGATATCGATAGAGGCAGAGGACATTTGTATGGGGACAATAAACTTTGAGACAGCAATAATCTAGTCCAGTGTAGGGACAGTGGGGCCCATAACCTATAGAATAAGTAGATATAAAAAGCGCTCAAGGGATACTGTGAAGATACAGTGAGACTCAGAGCATGGGATAAAGTGTCTAACAAGTATATTCACCTGTGAAGATACAGTGAGACTATGAGAACGTAAGTAAACTAATAGAACCATAGAAAAGAGTGATCTCACCTCAGAGCACGGGATAAAGCGTCTGAGGTGCTGTATCATAGGATAGTCTGTATAAGTGAAAAAGAACATAGGGGTATGTGCTACAGTTTGTACGAAGGTACTGATCGTAGCTGCGGATAGTTGGCCGGTGGCCAGACAAGATAAGGAATGTGTCTAAGCTGTAACTACAAGGTCCATGTTTGTATCTAAGTGTCCATATACTCCAACAAGTGAGTCTCTACCTGCTCAGGTGCTATAACTTTTGGTATTTCATTGTCATTCACAGCTATTCGAGCTGGAAATTTGTCACAAAAGTGCTTTGTAAAGCCTTGATGCCATTGTTTCAGTTGGGAGGCTCTGGACTTGTGGGCTGACTGAAACTCTGGAATGGCCATTTCTAGGAAACTAGATTCCTCAAGTGAGGTCCAGGTCAGCAGAGCCATGGGACATTTTCAATGTATCAGGAAATTTTGATATATCAGAATGGTATATGTTTGTCATCATCAAGATGCAGCACCAGAAAACCCCATAAAACTATACAGTTTCACACACTCAACACTTGGCTTCTTATCTCAACATTTCATCATCCACTTTTTTCATCAGCCATTTAGTCTATAATTGGTTGTTCTCAATCACTTAGGTTTTATTCTCTGAAACATGCCCACTCACAAAGATACCATTCCCAGTGGGGACATCAAAATTGGTGGTCTCAGCATTGAAGAGCTGCTTGAGATCCTTGTGACTCAAGGAGTTGTTCTGTGTAAGTTTTTTTTTCTTTCAATGGCCATGCTCTCAAACCATTTATCAATGCCATATACAGGCTGAGACCATGTGAGGGGCTCATGGCATATGCAGCTTGTCAGGCAAAAATCTGGCAGAGTATGTTACAACATTGCGAGAAGACATGGGAGCCAGTTGTGGGATGGTTGGTGAGTGGTTTCAAAGAGGGTGGTGAGGCAAGTAACAGTAGCATAGTCGAGGTGGCCCAGGAAGGAAAATCAACGTCAACCACAATTATGCACCATGACAACTCCTCAGCAGCATCTCTAGTGTCGATTCCAGAGCAGTAGTGTTGTGTTGTACTGTGTAGATTGTATGATTTGTTGATTTTCCATATTTTGCTCATATGTTAGTTTTTCTTATGAATTGAAACATTCTCTATTTCAGAAATGTCTGGCAAGTATCACTATGAACATGAATGAGGTTGAAAATCAGCATCCATTAGGGTGAAATTCACATTCACCCGCTTTTAGGTTGTTTGTACTAGTTATGCTGAATTTCATCCTATGTGTTTCAACCTCTTTGCGGGTGATTTTCATGGCTACCTTTTGTATTCTATCTGTAGGTTGAATCCACTATTTTCTTTCAACCTACCTCCCTTGGGTTGCCTTAAGTGTCGTCGTCATGTCTTTGTCATCAACTCCAGCCTAGTTTTCTTCATCGCTGTCATCAAACTTGAGCTCAACATCGACGATGTCACCGAGCACTGGCACAGCCTTTTGCTCAATTAGTGTTGCTCGTTCTTCCAACACAAGTATAGACATTCTACTCACACCAAAGTCTACTGTAGCAACAGGTGCAACAGCTCAGATACCTGACCTGCTATTCTCTTTGTTGGTAGATCCAAAGCAGTTGGAGAATCCCATAGTGTGTATCCTATCAAATTTTCACCAGTGTTGCTGCTCAAGTATAGTTTATGCCTTCAGGTCATTCAAATTGTTCTAACTCAACCAGCTGCTGCTGTTGACACTGAATCCATCACTGAATCAGACTCAACAGGCCCAATCTGTTGGAAGGATAAGAACTCAATGCCTGCCCCTATGATCCATGCTCCTTTGACACCTATTCATGCTCCTTTGATGCCCATCAAGCCAGCATCAGGAGGTTCAGGAGATACAGACGTGCCCATTGCTGCCTCTTTTCTTAGCACCCCTCAACTCACTCACATTCAGTTGTGGCGGGAAACGCAGGTTTTGACGGATTTAGCAGAGGTTATTTATGGCTCATGGCCAGGTTCTCCATCATGGCCTCGTACTACAAAGGTAGAACTTGATGGTTCGTGGACATGCTCACCTCTGGCCTTCTTATGCTCACTCACCCTCCCAGACATCGAATTTTTACGCTTGAGAATCATGCCTGCACAATTACACTACATTGCAGGCCGTACAAAGCATGGCCTTGAAAGCAAGAATGAGATTATTCCAAGCTCTGATGATAGTGAAATTGTATGTCAAATTATTTCCTATAAAGCCCATTTAAGACTCATACTATTGTCTATAGTCATGCCTTCCTGTCGTGAAGAAACCTAAGTGTAATTAGGATATCCATGTAATACAGTAGATATTTTGTGCCCTAGTCATCTGTATCTTCATCCTCTCCAAAATATACTGCCCGAGCCAGTGAGCCACTGCGATCTATAAGAGCCCATAATCTGTCCCGGTCCTCAAACCGACCAACAAGGCATTGCACACTGGTGATATCAATTGCATCCATTTGCCCAAAGTGCTTGTAGAAATGGATGTCGAGGTCCCCAATCACCACACTCTCATCAATGTTGCAGCTCTGAATGCATGCCATAATGATTGTTTCTGGCTCATGTATTCCCAATGCTTCACAGGCCTGATCAAACCTGACCACATATATGTGTTGAAGTTGACCATAGAATGTTTGAACAATGAAATCAGTGGGACGATTGGAATGATGAGCGTTCTTGTCTACAAGCATTTCATACTATTCAAAATTTTAGTTCATCAGCCATTAAGCTCTAGATTATGCAACACATACTTGAACAAATGTTGCATCATGCCTGTCCTCAATGGATGAAGAGAGAGCTGATGTCCTAATGATATCACCCACTTCAGAATCAATACGCTGGACAGCACCCCATTCCTCAACAACCGCTTTCCCTAAACATTGCCTCACAACTCCAATTGTCTTTCCATAACGGGTTGCAAGGCCACCAATCAGTGCAGCCAGCTCCTGATTGTCTGGGCAGGTCTTCAAACATGGTGGTAATAGCTGACAAGTGTCATCTGAGAAAGAAGACTGTAAGCCATATCCGACACAGTAGTAGAACAATTATGGTAAACTCGCTCACATTGTTGAACTTGGAGCACACCACACACAGGACCTGTCCAAGGTGCTCAGAGGGAAAGCTCTTGTGCAATATTGTAGATCACCTTGACTTGGCTGAGCTGCACATCCTCAATAACATGTCGATCTAGAGAGGCCCAGGGAAAGTGATGGCTCCGAATGGATGGTGGGAGAGTGCCACAATACCTCTCCATTGGAAATGCCCAGTAACACCATACTGGCCCACACTCTCAGATACTAGGACCAATATGAAGAAGGGCGTGCACTGTCACTGGGCATGCAGCCAAGTGGCTTGGTTTGTACTGGTAGTATAGTCTAAGGAGCAGTGAGTACTGTGTTCCAGTACTTAAAATGATATAAATACTCACTTTTCGTACTCTTCTACCCACTTCACGAACCCTTCCTCAATCTCATCAACCTCTGTATCAGTAATCTCAAATTGTAGGCAAAGATTCAACAGCCGGACAAGTGAAATAAAGTGATTATAGTACTTCTGTGACTGGAAACGGCGTTGCAGAAGGACTGGGCCTAGATAGAGTGTCCAGAATGACCACATTTCAGCAGAGAGTGTAACTCCATCTGCTGCGATGTTTGGAATCCTCGCACCATATGCTGAAGGTATGGTAGATCCCAAAGCTGCTGTTGCTGCTCCAATAGCAGCCCATACAGTTTTTGGAAGCTCATACAAGCCTGAGCCTTGATCGAGACTCTTAAAATTGCCAGTCCAAAGCAATATTAGATTCTTCATAAGATTCTCCCATATTAGGTGCATGAAGTCGTATGGAAAGGAAGCTGGGAATGAGAGAGAGTCTAAATGGTAGAGGATAGGAATACCCTTGATGCCATATTTCCAAGAAAGTTGGTCAGCTGCAGTATTTGTGGTACAAGATTCAACTTCGAGTGCTTGAGAATGAAATTCTTCATGTGTGCGTAATGGTAGATTTCTGGGATCGTACAACTTGACTAGAGAGGAGTTGCTCTGAACAGCAGGATGCTGAGATCATTCAAGTGGCACATAGTAGGTTGTTGTGGCTGACTCTGGAACCCAAAGTCCAGTGATATTACACATATGGCAGCGCAAGAAACCATTATGGCCCTTCATGCGCAGAATCATGGACATAGCTGGAATATCACCAAAGGCAAGAATAAGGTATGCCCATAATGAAAAGTGAGACTGTGACAAGATGTCAAATGTGGGTACACCTCAGGCAAGATGGAACATCTCTTGCATAAAGGGCCATAGGAAACTGTCTATGTCCTTAGGCTTGTTAGGCCTAGGATCTACACCGAGAGAGAGAATGTTCTCAAGGTGGAATC
>RCHF01002757.1:0-75036 GCA_003987895.1 Neonothopanus nambi | reverse complement strand
TGGTCGCATCTGAACGACATTACAATGACTTCACGAAAATACGGAATCGACGTGAGTAGCATGCGGGTAATACCCTACTAATGAAAATTAATGAGAATGGCATTAAGCATTCAAAAATGAAAGGAAACGCACCTGTTCCCCGCATTTCATGCATAGTGACTCAACCTCTTCGAGAGGTCGCTCCTCGCCGGCATTTTGTGCTTCACCATCCTCAGGTAGCTGATCGGCCTTTTCTGCGACAGACCCAATCTTTGGAAAAAGCTCTTCTTTTTTCTCTTGAGACATCTATGAAAATGAGGTAGTAAGAAAGCAAGAAAACGAGAAAACGAGAATTCGAGTTTTTTCCAAGTGATAACATCGTTGATGCTGAGTCATTCTAGATGACTTGAATTTCACATCACGTTTTCAACTTACATAATCAAGCTTACAGGCCGCTGCTCTAACCCCCCGCGACCTGACCGCAACCTTGACTGTCGCTGAGAAGTGGAACACAGAAGACTATGGACCGGGACCTACAAGAGCTGCAAGGGAAGGTGGGAAGCTGCAACAAGCTCAGATGACTCTAGCGGTCAACACGGCTAGCCGCTCTATCCCCTTCAAGTTCCGTAACCGCAAACAAATGTATATTTTTGAAGAATCATACTCTGGAGCCCAGAAACTAAATCTTTTCTCAGATTGACAGCCTTTATGACTCGGATCAACGTTCGTCGTGCAAAATGCCGTGGGAACGAAGAGGTACCTTGGAAAGTGAACCTTAACCTTGCTGAGAGGCACATAGGCATTCGAGCAGAATAATAACTTAAACTGAGCGGCCTTCTGTGTTTATCTCACGTTATCAGCGTTGGCCTAACCATAGGAATAGCAGCGGCAGTTATTTAAGGACGCTTCGAGAAGACACCACTTCAATGGTTTTTTGAATAGGAACACTTGGAGCAAGTGACTGAACATGCGAGCTCATCAGTGGAACCGGGTTCACTATCTTCGAACTTCGGCTCCCTGCCCATATAAGAAATACTGGAGTAGGGGTACTACTGTCTCTCAACCTTGACCATGCTCGAATTACCCCACTATATGACTGTCGGGGCTGCACTCCTGACCATCGCCCTCACTCTGTGGTGGCAACGCGGCAGAACTGGACGAGAACTACCTCTCCCTCCTGGACCGCCTCAGCTTCCTATCATCGGTAATCTATTGGTACTGCTCGATATGCCTTCACTAGGAATACTGTGCTGAACAAATTTGCAGGACATTCCTTTCTTATTCCCATGGATTGCTTATACCAAGTGGGCGGAGCAGTTTAGTGAGCAGCCACTCTGTGATATTCACTCCTTTCACTCAATTCTTCAATTCCTGGAGATGCCGATATCTTATATCTGAATGTCGCTGGAACGCCGCTCGTTGTGCTGAATACCTTTGAAGCTGCAACTGAACTACTCGACAGGCGGAGTCGAATATATTCCGGCAGGTCCGTGTGTTTTGTATCAGGTGTTTCCTGATCGCATTTTGACATAACCTTGTGTCAAAGGCCCCGATACACAATGATGAGAGAACTGTTAGTTCCCATATACCAACTCTATCTTGACCTTCGAGTTCTGATGACGTCTTTTGCAGGTTGGGGTGCGTACCGTAAATATTGCTATTGCACTTGGATGTCTGTAACCCGATGTAGCTTTGATCGCGATTTCGTCGTTATGGATTATGGAGACGACTGGAAAGCACATCGAAAGTTATTCCAAAGACGTGAATAGCGTAATCTCATTGAGGAGTGTGCTTCGCTGGCTGACATGATTTTGTCACTGTAGAATTTAGTCCAATGCAACCTTCTCATCATCAAAGTCAAGACCTAAGGAGTGCCCGGGCCCTTCTAGGAAACCTCCTCGATCATCCGGATAACTTCTCTCGGCATCTTCGCTAGTAAGTAATTTAGTGGACAAGTTTCGAATATCATTACATTCTTGATAGTATGACGGGCTCTTCCATAATGTCTGTGGCTTATGGAATCGACATCTTACCAGAGGGCGATCCTTACGTTCAATCCGCCGAGGAAATGATGGATTTGTTCATATCTGCCACTATCTTCGGAACTTTCATTGTGGTGTGCCACACCTCGCTCAACGTGTTGGATACTCCCACTAACTTGACTCATACTTACTTGGATGACAGGATTTCATTCCTTGGCTTAGGCACATTCCGGCCTGGTTTCCGGGTGCGGCCTTCAAAAGAATGGCAAATCGTAACCGCCATGTTCATATGAATACCATTACCGCGCCCTTCAAGGTTGTTAAAGACAGAATGGTATATCGCACAATTCTCGCTTCGAAAGCCGATCGTTTGAATGAGCTGTATAGACCAAAGGAGCTGTTCAAGACTGCTTTGTCTCTCGTTGTCTTCAGCAAGCCACGGATAATAATCTTTCTGCAAATCCCGAGCTCCAGGATCACATAATTAAGGAGACCGCAGGGAGTATGTATGAAGGTGAGCTTCAGAATATGCAGATCAACATCACATTCTCAACATTATGTTTACTAGGTGGTGCGGATACAACGGTGACAGCAATGCTGACCTTTCTGCTTGCAATGGCACGGAATCCGGCTCAGCAAGCTCGGGCGCAGGAAGAATTGGATCGAGTGGTAGGGAATGAACGTCTCCCCGACCATAATGACCGGGCGGATCTGCCGTATATCACTGCAGTCATGAA
Source organism: Neonothopanus nambi (assembly GCA_003987895.1). NCBI lineage: Eukaryota > Fungi > Basidiomycota > Agaricomycetes > Agaricales > Omphalotaceae > Neonothopanus > Neonothopanus nambi. The sequence goes on along the minus strand of RCHF01002757.1, from coordinate 72,338 downwards.
TGAGTGCCTTAGGTATGTACATACGTGAGCTCTCACTTGCAGTACCTGATCATCAGTCACCCTTTTAAGATGGCAACCTGTCACTCCTTTGGGTAAATCTATCGTTCAAAAGTACATCGTCTGCTAAACATTACTTACATCTGGCTACAAGCACTTCCCCACCGTCTCACCTCGGAAATTGACGATGAGTACAATGGATATCGTATCCCGAAGGGATCGACTATCGTAGCAAACGTTTGGTGCGCCTCGTTCATTATTCATTATCCTTCACCAGAGCTGACTGAGTCTTCAGGGCTATTTTTCACGACTCCAAGATGTATCCTGATCCCGACACATTCAATGCTGATCGTTGGTTATCTGTCGATGCCGATGGAAATCGTATCATCAATCCAGATATTCGGGATACAAATATAGGGTTCGGCTTTGGACGAAGGTCAGTCTTTGATAACTTGAAGTATAATGGCTCGAACTCTAATGATTATTGCAGAATATGCCCTGGTCAGCACATGGCCTTGTCCTCGTTCTGGATTGCCATTGCATCGGTCCTTCATTCGTTCAACATTACCAGCCCAGTGGATGAAAACGGGAACCTCATTGAGCCGAAAGTAGAATATGTCACTGCGTTGCAGAAGTACGTGATCTTGAATTGATTCCACGGACTGATTCTGATCTGCATTCATAGTCGTCCTGCACCATTTGAATGTGTGATAAAGCCCAGGTCGAGCAAGCACGCATCGTTGATTCGAAGTTCGCTAATTCATGACAGCTTCTGAATCCTTTCAAATCTCGATTAAAGCAGATCTGAAGAAGCTGTCGGTTCAGTATCTGTGATGATGGCCGGTTTCTTTCTCGTGTTTTGAATCTTAGCTTCTTGTCTTGTCGTTGGAATGAGTATAAAAGCCAGTTTTCTCCAAGCCGTTGATACTGAGTCATTCTAGATGACTCGGAGATTTCACATCACATTCACTCTTACATAATCCAGCTTACGGGCCGCTGCTTTTCTTTTTTTTTCTTCTTACGGGCCGCCGCTTCTCTCATCCCACGACTACAACCTAACGCTGACCGCAACCTCGACTGTCGCTGATTGGTCGTTATGAGAAGTCGAACACATAAGACTGTGGACCGGGCCCTAGGGGAAGGTGGGAAGGCTGCAGCGAGTTTACATAGCGATCAACACGGCTAGCTACTCCATTCAATTCAAGTTCCATCCGCACTTTTGAAGAATCATACTCTGTAGCCCAGAAACTCAATCTTCCCTCAGGTTGACAGCTTTTAGATTAATTCCAATTGCGCAAAATCTCATGGGGATGAAGGGGTACCTTGCAAGTGAACTTCCTTCCTTAACCTTGCTGAGAGGTACATAGGCATTCGAACAGAATAACAGAGCTGCCTTCTGTGTTTATCTCAGTGCTCACGTTATCACGGTTGGTTTGATGGAAGTGGCAGCGCTATACTTATATAGGCACTATAGGCACTCCGAGAAGACACTAATTCGATGGTTTTTGAATATGTAGTAACACTTGGAGCAAGCAACTGTGCGAGCTTATCAGTGGAACCAGATTCATTATTTTTGAACTTCGGCTCCCTCCTCGTATAAGAAACACTGGAGTAGGGGTACTACATACTGTCTCCCAACCTTGATCATGCTCGAATTACCCCACTATATCACTGCTGCACTCCTGACCATTGCCTTCACTCTATGGTGGCAATGCGGCAGAACTAGACGAGTATTACCTCTCCCTCCTGGACCGCCTCAGCTTCCCATCATTGGCAATCTATTGGTACTGCTCATATGCATTCCCTACAAATACTGTGCTCAGTGTGCTGACCAAATTTGCAGGACATTCCCTCCTTACTCCCATGGATTACTTATACCAAGTGGGCGGAGCAGTTTAGTGAGGAGCCTCTCTGTGATATTCACTCCTTTCACTCAATTCTTCAATTCCTGGAGATGCTGATATCTTATATCTGAATGTCGCTGGAACGCCGCTCGTTGTGCTGAATACCTTTGAAGCTGCAGTTGAATTACTCGACAGGCGGAGTCGAATATATTCCGGCAGGTCCGTGTGTTTTGTATCAGGTGGTACCAGATCGCATTTTGACATCACCTTGTGTCAAAGGCCCCGATACACAATGATGAGAGAACTGTTAGTTCCCATATACCAACTCTATCTTGACCTTCGAGTTCTGATGACGTCTTTTGCAGGTTGGGGTGCGTACCGTAAATATTGCTATTGCACTTGGATGTCTGTAACCCGATACAGCTTTGATCGCGATTTCGTCGTTATGGATTATGGAGACGACTGGAAAGCACATCGAAAGTTATTCCAAAGACGTGATTAGCATAATTTCATTGAGAAGTGTGTTTCGCTGGCTGACATGATTTTGTCACTGTAGAATTTAGTCCAACGCACCCTTCTTATCATCAAAGTCAAGACCTAAGGAGTGCCCGGGCCCTTCTAGGGAATCTCCTCGATCATCCGAATGATTTCTCTCGGCATCTTCGCTAGTAAGTATTTCAGTAGACAACTTTCGAATATCATTACATTCTTGATAGTATGACGGGCTCTTCCATAATGTCTGTGGCTTATGGAATCGACATCTTACCAGAGGGCGATCCTTATGTTCAATCCGCCGAGGAAATGATGGATTTGTTTATATCTGCCACTATTTTCGGAACTTTCATTGTGGTGTGCCACATCTCGCTCAACGTATTGGACAATGGATACTCCCGCTGACCTATACTTACTTGGATGACAGGATTTCATTCCTTGGCTCAAGCACATTCCGGCCTGGTTTCCGGGTGCGGCCTTCAAAAGAATGGCAAATCGTAACCGCCATGTTCATATGAATACCATTACCGCGCCCTTCAAGGTTGTTAAAGACAGAGTGGTATATCGCACAATTCTTGCTTCAAAAGTCGATCGTTTGAATGAGCTGTATAGACCAAAGGAGCTGTTCAAGACTGCTTTGTCTCTCGTTGTCTTCAGCAAGCCATGGATAATGATCTTTCAGGAAATCCCGAGCTCCAGGATCACATAATCAAGGAGACTGCAGGAACTATGTATGAAGGTGAGCTTCAGAATATGCAGATCAACATCACATTCTCAACATTATGTTTACTAGGTGGTGCGGATACAACGGTGACAGCAATGCTGACCTTTCTGCTTGCAATGGCACGGAATCCTGTTCAACAAGCTCGAGCGCAGGAAGAATTGGATCGAGTGGTAGGGAATGAACGTCTCCCCGACCATAATGACCGGGTGGATCTGCCATATATCACTGCCGTCATGAACGAGTGTCTCAGGTATGCGAGAGGCTCTCAGTCTGCAGTGCCTTCTCATCATTCACCGTTTTAAGATGGCAACCTGTCAGTCCTTTGGGTAAATCTATCGTTCAAAAGTACATCATCTGCTAAACATTCCTCACATCTGGTTACAAGGAATCCCCCACCGTCTAACCTCGGAAATTGACGATGAGTACAATGGATTTCGCATTCCGAAGGGATCAACTATTGTAGCAAATGTTTGGTGCGCCTCATTCATCATTCTGATTCACTCATCATCCTTCGCCAGAATTTACTGAGTCTTCAGGGCCATTTTTCACGACTCCAAAATGTATCCTGATCCCGACACATTCAATGCTGATCGTTGGTTATCTGTCGACGCCAGTGGATGTCGTATAATCAATCCAGATATTCGGGATACAACTGTAGGGTTCGGCTTTGGACGAAGGTCAGTCTTCGATGATTTCAAGTATGATAACTCAAATTCTAATAATTATTGCAGAATATGCCCTGGTCAGCACATGGCCTTGTCCTCGTTCTGGATTGCCATCGCATCAGTCCTTCATTCGTTCAACATTACCAGCCCAGTGGATGATAGTGGGAACCTCGTTGAGCCGAAAGTAGAATATGTCACTGCCTTGCAGAAGTATGTGATCTTGAATTGATTCCACGGACTGATTCTGATCTGCATTCATAGTCGTCCTGCACCATTTGAATGTGTAATAGAGCCCAGGTCGAGCAAGCACGCATCGTTGATTCGGAGTTCGCTAATTCATGGCAGCTTCTGAATCCTCTCGAATCTCGATCGAACGCAGATCTGAAGTAATATTATGAGAAGAAGCAGCTGGTTTATATCTGTAATCATGATGATCGCTTCTCTTTTTCGTGTTTTGAGTCTTAGCTACATAGCTAGCTTCTTGTCCCTGGAATGAGTATAAATGTCGAACATACATCATCGGACTCGTGCGATCGAGGATATCTACTTTCCGTTTCACTGATCCACTTTTTCGCGCCCAACTCAAGCGGTTGCAGCCCAGAATATGACTCATCGATGTACTCATCTTCCGGTGCAATAAGATTTCTGAAATCCCTTAGCGTCCTAGGCTCGAGGAAGTCAGCACCGCTTTTGCCCTAAAAGGAGTGGTGAATGATGATCCGTATGTACTTAGTACTGTTACTTTTCTGCTACCGAAAGAAGTAACACCGGTTCACCCGAATACCAAAAGGTGCTAGACGATCATTGATCAACAGCTTCTACTCCTACTTACTTGAGACTGAGCTCATTCAATTTCATATCTACCTTGTCAATTAACTAGGATAACATGAAGCGAGCGGGGCACAACATTACAGAGGTTAAGTTCAAAGTGCACCGACACTTACGGAGAAGTTTGTGGAGGCACCTGGCAGGTTATGTGCGCCAAGTATGTTACCGACCCCACGGACGGCCATGAATTACGAATGCCATTGGACACTTCATCTTTTATCTTAGCTGAAACTAATTTACCGAGCGCTGGCACGGGATTGACTCTTTTGGATGCAGAAGCTACAGACCTAGCCGAGGGTATAATTGACTTGCGCTACGATGCAGGATTGTCCTCACTTCCCCCATACATCTCAGCATGCCTAGACCTCGCTTCCTCTGTTGTCTGCCTATCCGTCTCGGAGCTTTCTTCGTTAGCCTGGTCGAGCTCGGGATATCTGGTGTTCTAGCTGGCCTATCATGGGCAGCGCTAGCTTACTACAACAGTGACGACGGTGTGTTCGCTTCTTTCGTAAATCTTGAACGGTATAGCTCAAATGGGTGTTCGGGTAGCCGACAAAGACCTCACAAGGAGACAGAAGATCGGCATTGGCTTGGTGGGCGTTGGCTACACTATAATGTTCCTTGTGGCCGTCTTCGGGTACGTGAAGGTCTTGTTGAGGCATAAACAGCTCAACGATTAACTGTTCTCCATTCCCAGTTTGATTGGGGTAATCCGTCAAAAGATCAGCTGGATCCAAAATTTCTTCTACTTCCTTCAAGGCGTCTTGATCTGGCACGTCGTTAGCGCTATCGTCAATATCGTGTTTTATTTCACCGAGAGACGCGACAGCAATTGTGTCTTGGGGGTATACAGAGACGGAAAATGCGTAGACGGCAATCTATCCAGGGGAGCAGTTGATGCTATCGTATTGGTTGTATCGCTCGTACCTCTGTTTGTCGAAGCCTGTACGTTCAGCTGTTTTCTCCAATAGCTCGAACGACGCTAACATCTGCTGCAGATGGATGCTGGATCCTCTCGGACTGCATCAAATACCTCATCAGTAAGAACGTAGCAGCAAGCATTTATCCTTTCTCTCGACCCTACACTGCTGTCGGGTCCGGTGAGGAGAACATTTCCTTGACTCACGGAAATTCGACGCTGTTCGAAGCTGGTGACGAACATACGAAGCGTGGACATGTTTGATCCAATGGCCTGTCTGCACCGTCATAATTCATTCCATTGAAGAACACAGACTCACATCATATATATACATCGTATTTAAATAATTGGCCGAATCTTGATACTATTGTTCGCTGTTCAGGATGTAGTACGTAGGAGCTCAAACACTGCAGCATAATAACCTTCTCGAGTTAGTTTGAATCCAGAATTTCTCGAAGAACATCCATGGTTTGCTCTGGGTCGTCCCAATGCATCTATGACACAATCAATATGAATATTCAACGGTAAGGCAAGGCAGTCAGAGCTGAACTTACAAAATGATTAGCACCTTCCATTGTTTTGACCCTTACATATCCGCCACCAGCTTTTCGATCGTCTTCCTCCAGTACCCAAAGTGCTACCCATAACCCCGCGTGAGACCGTGTTCCCACAACGTCCCAAACCCTCATCCCTTTCAGTGCTCCTTGCCCCCGCGTCCTGAGGTCATCGTCAAAGCATGCCTTGTGATACATCTGAAGATTCTGCGTCGAGCACAACCTCCAGCAAATCAGGTCCAAATACACGGTATACTCCGGATTCAATATTATGGCAATCTCTTTCTGGTCAGTGGAGGTCATGTTGTATACGGACGGTATGCGCGTGACAGAGGGCGCGACGTGAGAGAGATTACCTGGGTCGCGATCAGAGCGGAGGTCACGATGGTGATCGTAATACCCAGAGACGAGAAGCCCGAGGAGACCAGCGCGGTCTGAGGCAGCCAGGTTTGGATCATGGAAGGGATACCAATATCCAGGAACTGTTGGTATGCCAGTACTGGTAACTGCGCCAATCTCTGTGATACCCATTTATAAGAAAAGAAAAACCAGATAGAAGTCATGACTAACCCAGCATGATATGATCTCGAAGATAGTCTCCGAGTTTCGTCTTCAATTTCGTTTCGACCCCAGTTACGTTTGCGATTGCTGATAGCGTAAAAGCCACTCCCAAGGACCAGCCCAGCAGCGCGATGCCCCCTTTCCGCTGACCATTTTCATTTCCCGTAGCTGAAATTGGAGGAATATTATTTTGCTGAATGAACTCGTCTATGAAATGGAGAATTTCCAGGCCCCTGGCGCGGACAAACGCTTCCTTCTCCGTTTCGGATACACTCGTTGCATCAGCAGTCATAAAAGCGCATTCAGCGGGTGTATATGGCGTTGAGCCAGGGTAGCCTCGGCGGTTCAGAGCTACTATACGCACATTATGCGTCGGGCACAAGGGGAAAAGCTTCTTGAATATGGCTGTCAAAGTGATGAGTTTGGAGTTCGTTGCTCATATCATACATATTACATTGACTAACCATTGGAAAAGCCATGTCCATGCACAGCAAAGATGGTCTCGTAGGTGGGTTGATTGTGTGGGGGCCCACTATCGATGTAGGCGAGTCTCACTTGAGACTCGATATTAACCAGAACAGTTCCAGTGTTCATGCTGATTCAGTATAGTTCTGAGCTGATGGTTAATAAGGGAAATAGGTATCATGCTAGCGAGCGAGGTCATCGACTAAAWACTTTTTCAACCACTGGATTTGTCAAAATTTATCGCCAAACTACTCGGGACAATAACAATGAAGACATACCGTGTCCGACCATGAACGCTCATTTCTCAGAGTCAGTGACACAATGAAGACATACCGTGTCCGACCATGAACGCTCATTTCTCAGAGTCAGTGACAGATGCATGCGAAGGTGAGAGTAAGTAAATTGGCTGACTATATAAGCTGAGGTAAGCAAGTGCAGTCGGCAGAAGTCGACGGTCCGGGCGGAGATCGAAATATAGAGGCACGTGCGTGCTGTTTGTCAAAGACGTTGCCACACAAGACCAAACAAATCAACAAGCGTCTCGCGTTCGAACTTCGTGAATCGTCTCCGGTCCCCATCTCTCCCCACAGTCTGCTATACTGTTCCTCGTCGCGCTCAACAATGTTCAGTCTTATTAGGCGGATATCTGGTTCGGTCATTCCTCGCCCTGATAGACCTTGGGAGGAAGACGGTACGAGATCTTTTTGTTCCTGGTTCTTAACTCACGCTGATTTGAGACATTTTTACTTCGCTACCGCCTTGATTTCTTTTTGGACGTTTCTCGGATGATTTACTGCCCTTACGTGCGCGAATCAACCGCGATATTATCTCCTTCTACCCGATAAAATGGTTGGTCATGATAGCCACGTCAAATGCCCCAAAAGTTGGACGAAAGAGAAGACTGAGCTCTACTGAGGACGAGACGACGAAGGAGCAGTCGAGCAGTAAGAAGTATAGGGGCGACACTCCGCAGTCTTCTACCGCGACGGATGCGGTCTCAGAGAAGGACTCGGCGACAGAGCAGCCAGCTTCCTCATCTCAAGCTGATGCAGAGGGTGTGAAGGAAGTAACTAAGGGCGTCAAGGAAGTTGAGTTGGAGGATAAAGTGGAGAAGGACGTCGGAGATGAAAAGGAGAAAGAGGATGCTGTTGCACCGGAGTCTGTTCCTCTCCCTGAAGAGGATTCTGCAGAGTTCGAGGATAGGGCGTCCATCGCGTCTACGCCTCCTGCTGCCCCTGCCGAGGCGGAGGAAGAAGCCGAATCAAAGGAGGGAGAAGCCGAGTCAAAGGAGGGAGAAGCCGAGTCAAAGGAGGAAGAAGAGTCTTCCCCTCAAGAGCCCACCACTGAAGTGACCGTCGAAGGAGAGTCGTCCGCTAACCCCAAGGATTCTCCCGCGGAAAAAGAGAATCAGAAGGAACTTCCCCCGCCCAATCATTCCCTCGCCCATGTAGAAACTCCAAAGATTCTTTCAGAAAAGTCAACAAAGCCTGACGAAGATTCGCCATAATTCTTTACGACATTCCCTATCTACAACCATCATTTATCTCTATACATGGTGTACGCTTATTTTCATACCTGTCAACCGTATTTTTTGTCTTGGAGCTACCCATCTATCTTCCGATGTTGTTGTCTTACCTCTCTTACTTATAGCGACCTGCTTTTTCCTCCGTCCAGCTGGCATTGTTATCTTCATCACGGTCTCTCTTTAGTTTCCTCTCATTGCCTCATTACCCTTATTCTATCCTATTTTTTTGCTGTATACGTCAAAAGGATATCTAAGCTTATCAATTCACATCTACCTTGCATTCTCATATCCCATTTCTGTTCGCTGTCCGACATTTCATTTACGCTTGTATTTCTCAATGCTCTCCGATTGCTGTGGTGATTGCTATGTACCTTTGTAGCTTCTGACGCTTGATCTGCGAAGCTCATTCTGTATCTCTTACAAACATGTCGTTTATGAGTGAGTGTGGTGGGCACGGATCGTATAGCTTGCTTTGACCGCCGGGACATCGCGCCTGTGACGTGAGAACCGTGACATTGAGAGGCGCAGAGTCAGAAGAGAGTACGTTTATTTCTTACTTTCTGCATCATAACTCGGACTATTCTGATGGTTAATATTCTTAGTGTGTTCTTGCACGCTCACAAAGCTCAGAGTCATGCTATTTCCCCATGACTGTGTGTAGGTGTTGGTTTTTTGATCAATCATGACGGTTCAAAGTATTGCCACTAAGATTTGCAAGCCTTTAGCACAGCACCGCATGCTCGCTGGCCTCAAGTACGTATATACTGTATTATGGTTAATGCCCTCAGAAGGGACCTGGTATTTCGCTGGCAAAACCCAAGGAGACATGCATCACGTGGAAGACAGGATTTGACTCATGAACAGAACTTAAACTCAGATTCCCTGGTAGTATATCGGTTAGTACACGCGCCTGTCATTGTGTAAACTCAGTTCACGATGCGTCGCGCGAAAGCTGGGTTCGACTCCCAGCCAGGGAGTGTCCGTTAGGTCATAGTCCGTCGCTTTTATCCGCAATATTTTTGAATGGGTGAACCATTACCAGGTCCTATTAATGAACGACCTAGTCCTACTCTGATGAATATCTCGAAGTCCCTGGCCAATCCAGTGCTTTCTCGTTGCTGCCTGACGTGCTGCCTGCACCTATCTCTCAGCTAGCTCACACTTGAAGATAAGCGAATTCAAGTGAATATGATCATTCTACTTAGCACCGATACTACACCAACAACACAGGTGTTTTCAGCTGTACCGTAATGCTGAACATGCATTACACAATTGTCATTGATTTGATCTCTCCATAGACGTGTAAATTCAAATTGAAACAAACAGGTCCTTTGAAATTGTGGTATATGGCTCCGATGAAATATGACAAGAAGCTATGAGTCAATACACGAAAAAAGGAAACAATCATCGTTACGCTAAATAAACCAACATTACTTCACACTTGCGTTGACATTTCACCGAAAGGGTTTAGAAGTTGTCCTGAATTAGCGAATTCCGAACCAACGATGCATGCTTGTCTGACCTGGGCTTTATCACGCATTCAAATGGTGCAGGACGACTATCAATGCAAATAAGATCAATTTGTGGAATCGATTGAGGTTCACTACGTACTTCTGCAAGGAGGAAGTATATTTCACTTTCGGTTTGATATGATTCCCACTTTCATCCACTGGGCTGGTTATGTTGAATGAATGAAGAACCGATGCAATGGCAATCCACATCGAGGACAAGGCCATGTGCTGGCCGGGGCATATTCTACATGAAGAATTAGCCTTCGAATCATTATACTTGAATTCCTTAGAAGCTGACCTTCGTCCAAAGCCAAACTCTACAGTTGGTTCCCGAATATCTGGATTGATGATACGATTTCCATCGGCATCGACAGATAACCAGCGATCAGCATTGAATGTGTCGGGGTCAGGGTACATCTTGATGTCACGAAGAATTGCCCTGACCATCCAGTAAATTCTAGCGAAGGATAATGAATAATGAATGAGACACACCAAACGTTTGCTACGATAGTCGATCCCTTCGGAATACGATATCCATTGTATTCATCGTCAACTTCTGAGGTCAGACGATGGGGGAGAACTAGCAATGAAACGTAAGCAATGATTAGCGAACGATATACTTTTTAACAATGGATTTACCCAACGGATTAACAGGTTGCCATCTGGAAACGATGAATGCACGAAGTACTACAGCCTGTGAGCTCACGTACATACCTAATGCATTCGTTGATGATTGCTGTGATATACGGCAGATCCTCCCGGTCATTATGGTCGGGGAGACGCTCATTCCCTACCACCCGATCTAATTCTTCCTGTGCTCGAGCTTGTTGAACAGGATTCCGTGCCATTGCAAGCAGAAAGGTCAACATTGCAGTCACCGTTGTATCCGCACCACCTAGTAAGCATAATAGTTGGAGGACGGAATATCAATCTGTGTATTCTGATCATAAAGCTCACCTTCATACATACTTCCTGCGGTCTCCTTGATTATGTGATCCTGGAGCTCGGGACTTTTAGAAAGATCATCTTCCGCAGCTTGTTGAAGACAACGAGAAACAAAGCAGTCTTGAACAGCTCCTTTGGCCTATACAGCTCATTTAAACGACCGGCTTTCGGAATTGAGAAGTGTGAGATGCACCATGTTATTTTTAACCACCATGAACGGAGCCGTAATGGTATTGATATAAACATGGCAGTTACTATTCGCCATTCGTTTGAAGGCGGCACCCGGAAAGCAGGCCGGAATGTGCTTGAGCCAAGGAACCAAATCCTATTATGGAAATATAAGTTAGTCGCAGTATCCGATACATCGAGCGAGACATGACACACCACAATGAAAGTTCCGAAAATAGTGGTAGATATAAACAGATCCATCATGGATTCGGCAGATTCAACGTGAGGATCTCCTTCGGGTAGAATGTCGATCCCATAAGCTATAGACAGTATGGAAGAGCCGGCCATGCTATCAAGAATGTATTTAATCATATTCGGAATCTGTCTGCATAAAGCCTTACTTACTAACGCAGGTGCCGGTAGAAATCGTTCGGATGATCAAGAAGATTTCCTAGGAGCTTCCGTGCACTCTTTAATTCTTGACTTTGGTGAAGAGAGGGCTGCGTTGGACTAAATTCTACAGCGACGAAATCATGTCAGCCATGGAAACGCTGGCCTCAAGAGAATTATGTTAATCACGTCTTTGAAATAACTTTCGGTGTGCTTTCCAGTCGTCTCCATAATCCATAATGATGAAGTCGCGGTCAAAGCTGCATCGGGTTACAGACTTCAAAATGTAGAGGAAAGTGTTTACATTACACACCCTAACCTGCAAAAGACGCCATCAATATTCAAAGTTCAAGAAAAGAGCATAAGGGAACTAACAATTCTTTGACCATTGTGTATCGGGGCCTTTGATACAGGTTCATATCAAAACATGATCAGGAAACACCGAATACAACTACACGGACCTGCCAGAATATATTCTACCCCGCCTCTCGAGTAGTTCAGTTGCAGCGTCAAAGGTATTCAGCACGATGAGCGGCGTCCCGGCGAAATTTAGATATAAGATATCGGTATCTCCAAGAAATGGAGAAGTGAGTGAAAGGAGTGAATATTACAAAATGGCAACTTACTAAACTGCTCCGCCCATTTGGCGTAAGTAATCCACGGGAATAAGGAAGGAATGTCCTGCGAATTCATTCAGCATAGTATTCATAGGGCAGGCATATCGAGCAGTACCAATAGATTACCGATGATAGGAAGCTGAGGCGGTCCAGGAGGGAGAGGTAGTTCGAGTCCAGTTCTGCCACGTTTCCACCATACAGTGAGGACGATGGTCAAGAGCGCAGCTCCAGCAGTAATATAGTGGGGTAGTTCGAGCATAGGTTGAGAGAAGATAGTACCTCTACTCCAGTCATGGTTTTAAGTTCTTATCTGAGCGAGGAGCCGAAGTTCGAAGATGATGAACCCGGGCCCAGGTCAGCGTGCGCATGTTTAGTCACTGACTCCTATACCGTGTTACTATTCAAAGGTCCTTCGAAGTAGTACATTCTTGAAGCTCCCATAATAGCCGCTCAGGCTGYCACAGGCTGATGGTTAAACTAATGCTGATGAGGTGAACGCAGAAAGTAGCTCACTTATTATAATATTTTCCTGCTTAAGCGCTTGGATATGAGGTGTTATACCTGCCGTCAATGTGCTTCTCAACAAGTTTAAGGAAGTTCAAGGAACTGTGAACAAGGGAGCAAGAAGTCACGGGAGGTCTGAACCGGCCCACCGAGTACCGTGACCTGTGATTATCTAAGCTCGGGATACCGTGAGCTCGGGCCTCGGCCGTTTGCCGTCTGCCGTTTCCTCTGCACTCCAACTTGCAATTCAGACTCCACGAAACCGCTGATGAATTCAACCATTAGATTTAGATGGAAATATGAAGCATTACCGTTATGCACTGTGAATGGTGCGCCTCCAACGTCATAACCAGAGTCGATGATGAGGGCTACTCCAGCGTGTCCTATATTAACCTTGACGAGGGACCCAGGTGGACTACTGGATAATATTTTAATCACTCTACTACACCAATGTCTTTTGTGACAAATTCTTTCAGTGGTGCAGCCAATACTGCCAGAAACGTTGTCAATCTGAAGGACGAGTCTCAACGATCACCTGCCGACGCGCTTGGACAGGAAACCTGTTCGAAGTCTTCTTCTCCAGCCCAAAAACTTAAATCATACGAGAGTAACGTGCAGAAGCAAGCTGAAGAAGCCCCCAAGTCCGACGGCCTCGTGTCAGGAGTTGGAGGAGCAGGCAGAGCCATTGGCAATACCACCCAATCTGGCTTTTCTGCGACATCGACTTTCGCTCAGAGTGGTGTTAACTTCACCACAGACCTTGCAAAAGGTGGAGCGCGTCTCGCAAGTGATGCTGCTAATACTGGTGTATCAATTAGCCAGACCGTCGCGAAATCTAGTTTGGATATAAGTGCCAACGTCATCGGTGGAACTGCTGACCTAGCAGGGACTGCGATTGGAGGAATCATCAATACAGCCGCGGAAACAAGCGGAAAGGCGTTTGAGCCTATTGGGAGTGGATTGAAGGCCATTGAAGGATTCGATAGACTAGGCGACGGGTTGGCAGCGATTAACGGGCTTCCGGTTGCTGCGGTCAAGCAAGTTGGCGGATGGACCATGCAGGCACTCAACATGAGCGGGAAGGTGTGTAAGAATGACTTCATTCCGGACGTATAGTTCATCATGTCCCATTCCGTTTGTGCAACCGTTCGCAGACTCCTACCTTTTTTGATTCTGACGGCAACGGTGTTGTCAATGTCTCTGACACCACAAAAGGTCTCATAATCCTAGGCCTGGACGAGAAAAGTTCCAAATACGCCGCGTACGCTCTACATGCCATCTTTAGGTGAGCTACATATCTTTTGACTTGGCCTCTACCGGTTTGATCCTGATTGACATTTCAGCTATCCGACCGGATCATCATGGGTCCCGACTGACACGACTCTACCCATCGTCGTTGGAAATATGAGCCGAACTCGCTGGGGTAAGAATTGGGGCCAATACGATCGTATAGATTGGGTTCAAGATGTTGATATCGACCAGGTACGCAAGAGCTTCATGTAGATCTTCTACTTCGAGGCTGATTGTCTACTCACAGTTTTTTGCGTAAGTTCTTACTAACCATAGTCATCTGGATTGGCCTAATCTCACACTGCGACTGCGGACAGCACAACGGGTGACCCAACATGGAAAGAGAAGTTCAAGAAAGGGTAAATTTCATATACATTTGTTCTTACTTTGAGTGACGGAGCTTTCAGTCGACAATACTTTGGTGTCCTCCTTCTGATCTTCGAATGGGGGACCACCTGGCCATTCATGATGCCTGATGTTCCTGCTCAGCAGATACCTTTCAGGAACGAAATAGGCAAAGTCATTAGAGTATGCATTGACCTTTTACGCTCCTGTATCCGCTTTTATGCTGATTTCTTTTATTCAGAAACTTGTTCTCCCGACCATCCTCTCAAACTTCCAGCGAGCGCGCGAGGGTAACATACATGCAGGGAGTAAGCCGCCTGCACAAGAGGCCCCTACTGAACCTAATCAGGCTTGATATGTTTAATCTTACACGGAGCTTTAAAGCCGTGAGGAACAGTGTGAGGAATTCTGTCAGATCTGAAGAGGAGATATGCGGACACGGTGAGATTTGATCTAGGAGAGAAATTGTTGAAATGAGGAATGTGAAACGAGGAATTTTATTGTATTCTATATGATGGATGTAGACGGACACCTATCTATATACTGCTGAAATAGGTAGTCTACACACTAATTGTTGCTTTTGTTAGTACAAAGTACTGAAGTTCCTGTAATAGTACGTACAACTTAGTATGGCATATCGAGGGAAAAGGGGCCTCATAGAATCGAGGCACATATTCACTTTGCTTGTCGAGTCTCGACTAGGAACTTCCGAGTCGACTGGGTGTGAATTTTCTTAAAGGAGAAACCAACGGCAGGTTCTAATTCTTCTGCAAGTACGAGTTGAGAGAGAACGCAGACTGATTTTCACGAATACATTATTTGAGATTTCAGGAAGTGAACAGGGATCACCACATACCGTGACAAACGGCCGTACGGCCTTGCACAATGATAGGCGCAAAGTCAGGCTCGGGAAATGCCGGGATATCATCAGTTTGGTTCGTCCAGCTTGGACACTTCTTTTTGACCATGAAGAGAGCTTTTACCTCAGACCAACAGAACGATATCCAGTCCAGTACTTGCTAGTATCTGCCAATTAAAGGTAAAACAAAGATGTAAAAATCTGTCTTCACCGGCCTTTACAAAATATCTACCTCTAACTCGAAGGAATTCCGAGACCAGTGGCACACAGGAGAGTCGGCTAGAACTTTTACCATCTGTACTTGAGTAAGTATATTTCTTATGCTCCAAGCCTGTAAAAGTCGTCCATGTCTAATCACTCTGCCAGGGACTCGCTGCATTCAAGCATCGACATATTTTGCCTAAGAAGACTGGCTTTCTTAGTTTCATACGGTGAGCAGTTCTCCTTCTGAATCTGAGATATATGATATCAAGCCTCTTGTACCTGAGATCTGATCTAAATGCGACGGTTTATTCGACACAGAAAAAGCTCTTGCTCAGCGGTTCAGCAAAGGCCATACATCGATGGAAATATAATGGCAATTCATAATACTTTCGTACGTCGCTGCTCTTTGTTTTTCAATCAAACCTAGTAGGTCCTACCATGATCTCAGGAAAAAACTAGTAGCCATTGATTGAAATTGGCGCCAATGTCTCAAAGCCTCGGAAATAAAAAGTTGGGTGTTCACTTGATCAGGGGGATCCGATAAGCTGATTTTGAATTCCTCCAGAGAGTAACATGTGAGCTCAGCCTCTGAAACTACGATTCGGCAGTACAACTATGAAGGAGTGCCTTGACTTTGGCTCCGATGTATCATGATCAGAAATTGATTCCATGCGCCTGCCACCCTTCAAGTTCAGCCTCTCAGCGATGAGAGCAAAAGACTACTAGTAGAGCTCCGAATCTGCTCCGCAAGCATAGCCATATTGACGTGGTCTCGACGTGTCGTCGAGTAGTATGACCGCTTCATGTGACCGTTTTATTTTGCTCGTTGATGACGGCCGCTAGGGAACTAGTGAAAGCTTGCCTTGAACTAGTACAAAATTCAGATCTTGTTGCTTGCTGATGCGCCACCGCAGATGATCATGCTTCGATTAAAGCCGTACTGGCAATCCTCAGGCAAATCCTCAATTATCTCCGAAAAACTTTACGGACTTTAGTTCTGAGCACCTGCTACTACCTTAATAGCATGTATGCCAATCCTGTAGACTTTTTTCTTAAAGATTTTTCTATGGCCTAATTTCAACATCTACTGCCAGTAGCGTGCTTTTAAATTCCAAGAGCTCCGATAAGCACTGAGTATGGAATTCATGCCGTACACAGTTTGAACTAGTTCACATGCTCATCTCTACAGCTTTTCTCTTTCCTTTTTTTCTAGCTTTCCGTACACAAAATAGATCTCTAAATGTAGAGACCAATCCTTTCGTGATGATAATAGATAGCCTGGCTCCGTTTTAGAACTTACTTCCCCCAAAATGCCTGGATAAGTTGCAAACTTGGAAAAGGTACCAAGGTACCACCATACTTCCGTAGCATTGCTTCTTGATCTTGTGCTCGTGCTGAAACCTGAGGGAAAATACTTACCTTCTAATGGCGCCAACCTTTCGCCAACCTTTCGCCAACCTCGCCACTTATCTTTTAATGACTGAATAGGTTTTTACCGTAAAGGCCGAATATAGAAACAAGATAACCCTGCGACTTTACTTTGTCGTAGGTCTTCCGGAAGATGTTCACAGAACGTGCAGTAGGAGAACTATTGGTAGATATTGGCCGATCATACGATACATGTGCTACATCGTTCTCAAAGTAAAAACTCGGAAAGGTAGTAGAGATGAGAACGGAAGCATATAATCGTACCTTCGAAAGCTTTTGACTATGTTCTGATGCCTACATTTGGATTAGAAAGTTTTCCATCAGGTGTCTTGCTCGCCTGTTCATATCGATATTTCCGGTGAGAAGAGTCGACATGAAAGTATGTAGGAGCATGTACGTGTTTGGAACGTTATGCCCGTGTTCGGACACACCTCTAGCGATGAATGGTAGTATGGGTAGGCTTTGACAAACATATCGACCAGGGTTATCATACCTACCATTCATTTTAGCCATGCGCGACGTAGTAAGTAATTAGCCCCTGAGTTGTTATGTCGGGTGATGCAGTATTCTGTGGCTGGAGCATCCATAGATGTACCCAGGCTGGAAGATTGACTATTACTTCTAGAACACAGGAAGCTTCATGTGTACATGTTCTTCATGAGCACAGGACCAACTCTCGATGCCGCAGTTAGCAAAACCTATTGGATTGAGCCAAAAAGTTGCTATCCTA
This sequence comes from Neonothopanus nambi, assembly GCA_003987895.1. NCBI lineage: Eukaryota > Fungi > Basidiomycota > Agaricomycetes > Agaricales > Omphalotaceae > Neonothopanus > Neonothopanus nambi. The sequence goes on along the minus strand of RCHF01002757.1, from coordinate 54,773 downwards.
CTTCGGCAAAGCTGTATTAGTCGCCCGTTAATGATCTCATTTCGAAGGTGCCGAGATCTGACACTCACAGACGTCGTAGCCTGAGAAGGAGAGGTCGGGTCACCGGTTCCAGTCGCTTATGCGAAATATATGTCGAAGCATGCCAAGTCTCAACAATCGAAGGTTACATGCGACCGTTAAAATGCTCGAAGTCACAAGATTACGGGATGCAATTTGCTTTGTGAACGGCTTATGGGATGCCTCTCTAAGTAACAACGGTTACGCGGTGTCTTCTGGAAGAGGTACATGAATTTGACTCAGAGTTTACTTGTAAAGGAAAAGAAAAAGTTTCCTTGCGTTCGATTCCTTGCGATGTTCGCCAGAACCCCGCCAATCCAAGGAGCCTGAGCATCTTGACATCGTCAGCGTGAGCGAACGAAGTCAAACACGCTTCCGAGAAGATCCTGCTGCATCGGAAACGGATGCCCGGGGGTCGCTTCTTGAGGATGGGCAATTTAGTACGCACAGGATGGAGCCGGGATACAGAGTTGTTTGAAGTACTCGGCCGGTGGTCTTTCCTAGGAGGCTCTGTGAAAAATAGAGTAATGACTGTAAATTTAGAAATCAGAAATGAAGAAAATCGCACCTTCAAACGTACATGAGAGGCGGAGTAAAGTGCATGCAGAGAATGGAGTTAACATCGTCCCTGAAGCATGATAGATGCGCAGTGACGAAACTGATGAAGAAAGGATGGAGCTCATGGAGGTGGTTTCACCTTCCTCACGCCTCTGAATACCTGGGGAAGATTTAGGATTTCGGAGAAGCGATATGGAAATCCAACAGAAGACGAAGTCTCAATCCCGAGTTCAATGTCGCCATGTTCTTCCCAACAAACTCGGAATCATCAATTTCTCGAGGATGCCTTTCTCACCAAACGGTATCTCCGTGTACGGTCTGAGACGCTCTCGTCATTACTGGGTATTCTTCAGCTCTCGTTGCCGGCAGGCCTTCAGCCGGTTGGCCCCTTCTTCGCTGACCTCTTCCTGCATTACAAAACGCCTTGGTTCAGTACTCACAAAGTCCAGGGAAATGTGAAAGTTATTACCGGAAGAAGTTCTTCCATTCGCGACCACAGCTGTACTTCCGGTAGCCGAATACTCTTGGAAGGATGCCGGGACAAAGTGGACCTCTTCCACTTCGAGTACAGGTGTTTTTGGATTTAGGTACCAGCTGGGGAGAATTTAGAGACTCCAGGCACATCGATGGGTCTAACCAATGTTGGAAGTTTAGCTGACAAAAACATCTTGCAATTTGTAAAATTTCTTGGCGCGAGACTGTGCAGCAAGATTGGAGCCTCAGACTTTGAGGTGTAGCCCACATAGGACGTGGCCGAGTCAGGATGCAGAAAGTCACCGCTGGTGGGTACAATGCAGGGTCGAGCTCAATAGAAAAAAAATAACACGGAGGGGAAAAAAGAAGAGGCCTGATCCGGCGAATACTAGGCGAAACTTGAAGAGCGTGAGGGTGAGCAGAAAAAAGTTGCACAACTGAAGAACACTGACTGTTCGGGCAAGTGTGACGCATTGGGAGAATGAATCATTCGGCACTCAGCTCCAATGCACAGTGCCGCCATAGGCGGTAGAGGATGTGGAAGTCTAAGCAGCCCAAATCGAAGTCCGGAAGACGGAATGAAGGAAAATATGTATTGTGCATGCTTACACAATTTATGTAAATTCCGTGAGGTTTCTTCAAGTTCCCTAAGAAGACAACCAATTAGGCCAATTACAAAATATCTCACTCATCGAAGCCGTGGAACCTATGAGTTTACACTCGAAATACAATAATCTTCATTGTATGAGCGGGACAGGTTACCACCGCGCCTACGGCCGAGTATGGTTGCCTTGAAAGTCCTCCCTAAAAGTTCCATCGAAGCCGCCATCATGATCAAGATTTAATTGTTCAGGGTCTTACCGACGTGTTCTGATAGAGCTTTAAGTGCCGGCGGCTTCTGCACGCAAGTCAAAGGACTCCTAACGAAACAAATACAAAGCGCAGTTGAATTGATGATAAGTGATTCGTGAATGACTTCGTGTTCGTAATGCAACACATATGATAGGGTCGCAGTTCGGAGCTTCGGTCCTTTCGCTTACCAGCAAAGTTGAGTACGATCGAGGAGTCATACATTCATGCCCCTTCATACCCTCGGAGCCATCGTGAGTATGAGGCTCGCACCCGGAAAATCCTTGGTGATGCGGAGAGGAACCGGAGACAATGGATTCGAGTACTGCTCCAGAGCATGTCCGAACTATGGAGCCTTCAGGAGATTTGACTTGGGGTCGATATCCTGTAAAGGCAATCCTGGCTTCGTACTTGCTCAGTAGAAAGGCCTAAAGTGAATCACCAGACGTCAGTGATTGAGCCCCACACGTACAGGATCTGCTGCTACCATCAGATGTCTCTTGGAATCGGAGATGTCAATCGAAAAAAGCTGAAATATCAATCTCACATCAAATTATATGTATGTAGGAGAGTTTGGCACAAATTTTTTGTACTTGGAAAGTCAGGTTTGACCATGCTTGAGATAACTTGATAATCCCGAAGGAGAAGGAAGCTCGACGAAACTAAGCTTGGCGGATCTTGGATACTACCGCTTCGTATGTCAGTTTCTTTGACTGTAAGCTTGCGCTAGGCGAAAAGAAAGGATAATGGATGCGTTTCTCCTGTAAGCATCTTCCAGGACACCAAGCATAGAAAGCTTCCTAAACATAGAACCGTATTTCAGTCCTCTAGCTAATAGGTCGTCACGAAGAAGTCGGCATCACGCCAGAGACTGCGGGATTGCATGACACATATGGTTTCTGACAAGTCTAGGTCAGCTAAGTAAGTGCTCCTAAGAAATAGAAGACTTATCATGATACGTGGAGTAGAACATAGCAAAAAACAGCATCGGAAAATAACTAAAATGTAAAGCCTGAGAAAGGGATATTGACAGGAAGTGGAAGAGATAGGACGTGAGAGTCTGCGAGTTGTCGAGGGAAAAGGGCGTGGGAATTCTGCTGTTCCAGGCACAGCTTCTGGTGACGGACACAGAAATTCTGTCTTTTTCTTGTATTTCTCACATTTCTATACCTTTGACTCCATAATTCAACAGAACTCTTATAGTCGCCATCTCTTCTTATTGGCCTCCTCAAATTATCCCTTTTTATTCATCTCTGAAGGTCAATAACGGTGCGGTGATGCTGGCTGCTAACTAAGTCAATGGCACCGACGAGTTTACATTCCATCTCTGTTTTCGTGTTGTCGCTTGTGCTCGTCTGCATCGCGGACATCGCCTCGACTTACAGTCAAAGTAATGGCCAGTTTCAGCGCCGGGACCTTGCCATAGCTCCAAGGTTCTCAACCCCAAGCCGTTTGTCGTCAGGGTCCGCTAGCACAGAGCAGAGCAGCTCGGAGACGTTCGATGATCCTCTAGGTGACTCGGAGCTCCTGGATGTTATTCTAGTGGCTTCAGTCGACGGGAAATTTCATGCGCTCAACCGGACTTCCGGGCAATTATTATGGTCCATGCCGTCGTTCGCACCAGGACAGGACGAAGACAAAATGTTCAGCTACGGGAATATGACTTCGTTGTACCCTTCAACGCTGGCTCCTCTCGTGCGTACGGTGCATCCCGAGCACGGTCACGACGAGAACATACATCTCGACGATGACGCCGTACATCCACACGATGAGATATATATCATTGAACCGCAGTCCGGGGCTATCTACATTCTGCCGTCTAATCCCCCTCCGTCTCAAAGTCCYCCYCTTCGTCGTTTTCCTTTCACTATGGCAGAACTTGTCGACCTGTCCCCGTTTTCCCTGGTCGACCCCGATGGACATTCACGAGTCTTCGTGGGACGCAAGGAGACGAGCTTATTGGTCGTAGAGCTAGAGACAGGAAAGATCAAAGCTAGTGTTGGTGGCGAGTGTCCTTGGGATCCATACGAAGATTTGAAGCAAGAAGGTGATGGAGGAGCCTATGAACTAGATCTTGATGAATTGGAAGCAGAAGAGCGAGAAGTTAAAGAGAAGGTTAAACCGACAGAAGTATATATCGGACGTACTGGTTGGTCTCGCCCTCGTCTCCGTCAAGAATTACGCTTAAAAATATCCCATAGATTACCATATTTCGATCCATACTCGGCCCTCGCGCACCTCACCCAACGCACCCCGTCTGCACCCATTCCCAGTTCAAAATCTTTCCTTTTCAACTTACGGGCCCAACAACCAAGACGCTGTTCTTCAGGCTTCCTACACCCGCCCCAAAGATGACGCTTATGTGCAGAGCCTTCCAACAGGTGAACTTGTTGCGTTTCGCGCTCGAAACACGAAGACTGCCAAGGTCGATGCAAATGATATGCCATTTTTATGGCTCCAGGAGTTTTCTAATCCTATGTGAGTTGCTGTTTCCTGTTCCCATCACCCACCCCAGATGGCAGACATTTTGACGGGCGATCCTGATCTGCGCTCGCAAATGTCGGGGTCTAGTCACATGTTCCATTCACACTACGATAGAAGCTTTTAAACTGATACACTCGTTACAGAGTTGCTATCTTCGATGTATTTCGCCGTACTCCCGGGCCATCTGCGCATCTCAACGGAGATGACTCACACGCATTTGTTCTCCTTCAGCCGCAACCTTCCTTAACGGATTTCCACCACTCCTTGTCTCAGAGTCCTAAATCTCTTTTACCCAATTCCGACTCTGCTTACGTCGGTATCGTCGAAGAGACAGGTAGCCTTTTCGCTATGAGCCCAAAGAGGTTCCCTTTCGTCGCTTTTGGAGGTTTTGGTTATACTGGCTCAGGCCTGACGGGAGGAAGGCGATTAATTGACGCTGCCCCTACTGTCAATAGCGAGGAGCGTGAGCATCAAAGCAAGGACGATGGTGACGATGGTGATGATCAAGAGCTTCCTATCGATGTGGACGAGATCACGAGGCAGCGTAAGTTGCGCCAAGAGCGTGAACAACGGGAACGGGAGGAGCAAGCCCGACATCGGTATCAAGATACATGTCACTCTGAGTCCAACGTATTTGACTTACGATGTCTTGTCGGCGTGAGAAAGCTTGAAGGGGGAACTGACGATGTACCAGGCGAAGGGCTCGAGGAAGGGAGACGGAGTAGGTTGTTGGATGCGCCTCCGAATTCCAACTCGGGCGGCCCGTCGAGTCAAGGACAAGAGAACATTTCGGAAACTGAACTCCATAAGGATGAAATGAGGAATTCGAACGCACGAGATATATCGGGTCAACCAGGCGACGCCTCGAATAAACTCCAATGGAAATGGGAAGTGCTATTCGCACTCTTGATAGGACTGGTCGGCGTGTCTGGTGTAGCAGGAAAGTATATATATTCTCCGAAGGCTAATATCAGCGCTAGTAGAGCCGCTGAGGTGGCGATTACACACAGCGCTGATGGACCTTCTAACGGAGATGAAAACGCGACAACTCCTGCTTCTATCGTCTCTGCTGCCATCGCTCCAGCTCCGGAAGTTGAGGTAGAATCACCTCCTAGGATATCCGATCCTTCCCCTGTTGGACGACAGCGAAAAGGCTCCATTGCTCCTCCGCCTGCTCCTGATGCTGTCGATTCACCGTCAGCAGCCACTCCCGCCGAAAATGGCGGTGCTATCGCTCCCCCAGCATCCTTAGACGAAGGTGACGACAGCGAAGTAGAAGGCGACGATGCTGAAGGCGGGGATGCTGATCCTGCTGATGCTGGTGGCCGTAGAAAGAGAACGAGGCGTAAGAGAGGGAAGAAGAAGAAAGGAGGCGCTGCTGCTGCTAACGCTCCCGCGGTCGGGTCAGAAGCTGAGGACGTCGGGAGCCCATCAGGCATTCAAGTTGCTAGACCCAGTACACCCAAACCGGCGATACCTGCGCAGCCTTTGCCCCTGCAAGACACGCCACCGAGTGTGCTTGTTGTCCCTCCTACTCCCTCACTGTTGACGCCCACGCCTGCACGAATGCAAGAGCAGCAAGCTCCTCCGTCAAACTTAGTTGTTTCTGAAACTGTCCTTGGTGAGTTATTATTCATGATTTTGATGATGCTCTCAGGGTCCTTATGGTCTTTGCTCAGGATTTGGTTCGCATGGTACTGTCGTCTTCCGAGGCTCTCTCCAAGGTCGCTCTGTTGCTGTGAAGCGGCTTCTTCGAGACTTCGTTACCCTTGCTTCTCGTGAAGTAAGCATCCTCCAAGAAAGCGACGACCATCCAAATGTCATACGGTATTATTATCAAGAAAGCCACGCCAACTTTCTCTATATTGCTCTCGAGTTATGTCCGGGGAGTTTAGCGGACGTCATTGAGATGTCTGGCGACCTCGCAGGCTTCAGTGTTGATGCGCCAGAAGGAAGCGAAGAAGCGAAAAATCAGGAAGAGTGGAAAAATATTCGTCAAGCCATCCTGGGCGATCCAAAAAAGGCGCTGAAGCAGATTACGAGCGGGCTCAGGCATCTGCACGGCCTGAAACTCGTCCACCGAGATATTAAACCACAGAATATTTTAGTAGCTGCTGGTCCTGGCCGTAATTTCTCCTCTTCCTCCGTATCGCTGAACAAGAGTAAAGCACCTCGTGGTCCCAGCTACCGTATGCTTATATCCGACTTTGGGCTATGCAAAAAGCTCGAGATGGATCAGACTAGTTTCTTGCCCACAGCACAAGGTGGTATGGGTGCTGGGACGTTTGGATGGAGGGCTCCGGAGATTTTGAAGGGAGAAGTTAAGCTAGATGATACTATCAATGGGGCGATAGACGATACGTCCACATCATCGGGGGGGACAGTTGTGGGTAATTCGTCGATCGGTTCCAATGGATCATCTGGCTCGGCGAGTAAAGGTAGACCAACGCGTCTAACGAAGTCCGTAGACATCTTCGCCCTTGGGTGTCTATACTATTATGTGCTGACTAACGGTGGACATCCATTTGGGGATCGATTTGAGAGGGAGGTGAATATCTTGAAAGGGGCAAAAAACATGTGCGGTTTGGAAGAACGGTTGGGAGAGGAAAGTGTAGAGGCAACAGATCTTGTCGAAGCAATGCTCCATCAGGATGCTGCACAACGGTAAGTTGTTATTCGACGATCCCCCTAATCTTACTAATGAACGCGCACGGATACAGGCCAGACACAACAGGATGTCTTCTTCACCCTTTCTTCTGGGACTCCGGTCGTCGGTTGAACTTCCTTCAAGAAGCCTCGGATCGCTTCGAGAACATGTGTCGTGATCCAAGAGACCCCCACCTAGTTGAACTCGAGAAGAATGCCTTCAACATTGTCGGAAATGACTGGCATTCACGGTTAGATAAAATTTTCATCGAAAACCTGGGAAAGTTCAGGAAGTATGATGGGAAGTCGGTGCAAGATCTCTTGAGAGTATTGAGGAACAAGGTCTGTTCATTTCTCCTGTCCCTCCTGAATTCTCTTTTTTCTCATTTGCGCGCGCAGAAAAATCATTATCAAGATCTTCCCAATAACGTCAAGAATCATCTGGGCTCGATGCCAGACGGCTACCTCTCATACTTCGCGCGTCGGTATCCTCTACTATTCCTTCACGCCTATCGGGTTGTGGGTGACTGCGAGCTACGTTCCGAGTCGATATTCAGGACTTACTACGAGTTATCTGAGTGATGCTCTCCTCTCTTGCTTCCTTCTTGCATTGTTTCTATATCGTCGTTCATTTCTCATGACTTCCTTGACCCTTGGGACATTTGTGGATGTTTGCAACAACTGCTTCGTTGCTGTCATATTGTTCTTTTGCTCTCGCGCTACCTCTGCCTTTGTTGGATTAGTTGCTCATCTACCGTATCAGCTTCACTACTTAGTTGTATTTTTTTCACGCATCTCTCAGCACTATCGCATTCATCTCGCACTTATATACTTAGCTGTACTTTTGATAGGACTCTTTTTGAGTCAGATGTACTTCATATACTAGGGCTCGAGCTATCGAGACAGGACGAAACAATATTTTTATTTAAAAGTTAAATACCTGATTCTATTGTGTTTTCTGTTTGAAAGGCTTGTATAGTCCGTTATATTAGTCCGTTAAATAACTGGTGTATGAACAAACATTGAACAGAGCTGAACGTTTGAATCTACGTCGGTTGTCTTGCGCATCACTTTGCTCTTCATTGTCGACTTGCTCTATCCTCTTCTGCCACTCTGCCGAATTCTTCCACCAATGTCGCGATCAATATGAAACTACTTAAGTATTGCTATGAAGAGCTTTACGAAGAGCCAGCAAACACTGAACACTGCAAACTCGACGAGTGCTTTTTCTGGGATGCGCCTTGGATGCGCCAATAACTGACGGAACACGATACGTCAACATCGCTGCCTACATTGTAGGCACACGAAAGGGGAAGAAGTGGTGGTCAATATCGCGCAAGCCTAGTGGCAGTATTTGTTCCTCTCGAGTAAGTTTCTTAATCTTTCGGATTCAAATTCACTCCATATAATTTACTTGCGATTCAGTGTTCACAACTTTGTCGAAGAAATGAAATAGCTCCCAGTGACAGTCCAACGTTCAATTCCTACCTTTGACAGCACAGCTGTGTTCAACCAGGGTGCGCCTTGATCAAGATTCAAGTAAGTTATGAGGAACTCGCCTTCTTAGTTTAGTCCACTGAGTCATTTACAGGTTTTCTCTCGCAAACGTTATGGTCATGCTTGCGCAATCACTCAGTATTTATTACTCCTCGTACACATCAACTTGAACTTATAAAGGACGGAGTTGGTGGTGGTGATGGTGGTGGTGGGGCCCGAGAAAAGCGGCGAAGCTGGCATTTGGTCCCATTGAGGAATGGATGGACCCTGTGTTGGTACTACCCACCGTCCAGTGTACGCTACAGATACCCTGCGCTGCGGATTCCTGTATCAAGCACCAGTGGCGGTGATATTCATCTGGACGCGAAAATCTCCATGATTTCAATAGCCATGTCAGCAGTTGTATGTCATGATTTTTCTTCTTTCTTTATATCATCTCATCTTTAGAGACAGACAGCTTGAACCTGGGATATGGTGAAGTCTTGAGCCTTGGAGAGAAATTAGCAACGCAACAAGGCTCGAGCGCTCAAGCATCAATTCCCCTGAAGTTGAAAGCTGGGCGCCTCTCTTAGGCTGCATGAAGTCAAATCCTGTCGCCAGATCCCGCGGCAGAAGAAATGTTTTCAACAAGCGGTACTGGGACGCCCACTATCTTCGTTATTATGACATAACAGTTTCACTTCCAAGAGCGACTTCTGCCCTGTGCCTGCCGTCTGAACACGCACTCCTTCGACTTGCCGTTAGGACGCGTACATCCTTGAACTTCCTCAGTCATCCACATGACTAGTGGTAAGAGGTCTGAAGATCTATTCTTGGGTCTCGCAAGTTTTGTGATGGTCTATCACAATCCCAAGTGACACGCGTTGGGCCAACCTTAGTGGTCAAACTGTCAAATCCCTGAATATCACCATCACTGATACGGGTCGGCTTCGATGCAATGGTGACGATTTAGGTGGGCAAGGAATACTTGAGCATACGTGGACTTCGCTTGGAACACGGCCGCTTAATATGACATTGGTATATAAAACCCGGCATGGAATTCTATACTTTCCAATCTCAAGCTTGTGTTGAACGATGTCTACAACTGCTATCCCTAGTGTGCTCATTGTGCGTTACCATTCAGCCTTCTTCTGAATATAGTGCTGACTTTGACCAATAGGTGGGTGCTGGACCTTCCGGTACGGCCCCTCTAGTCTCCGTTGCTGTGTTCATTTCTAAACTCTGCATCATTTCAAGGCCTTGCTCTTGCTCTGTCGCTCTTACGAAATGGAGTCTCAGTGCGAGTTATTGAGAAGCAGCCCAAGTTTCAAGTTGGGCAACGAGGAGCTGGTATTCAGGTATGATTACATTAGCTTGGATGCGGATACTCAAACTAACACAGATCTTGCGCGCACGGCCAGCCTCGTACGATTGAACTATACAAGTTTCTCGATGTTCTTCCGGATGTAATGAAACGTTCCGACTTCCTTCCGCCGTTCCACCAGTTCAAGGCTCCTGATGATGGAACTCCTCCGAAAGTCTTCCGTCTCGTTGAAATTATAGACGACACACCCGATCGACCTTATGTATGCTCATGTTCCTTTGAACTTTATACATACGTCATTCATATTGACACGGCACGGCTTTCTTCACAGAATAATGCGCGCTGTCTTGGGCAAGAGTTTCAGGAAGAGATTCTGCGTACACACATCTTGAAGGACTACCACTGTGAAGTCGAGCTGGCGACCGAGTTGCGGTCTTTCGAGCAGAACCCAGACCACGTTGTTGTTAATATCGTCAAAACTAAGGCGACGGCAGGCGGGATGGAAGAAATCTCTGAAACAGCCAAATTTGATTGGCTCGTTGGCGCCGATGGCGCTAGGAGTGTCGTTCGCAAGCAGCTCGGCTTGACGTTCCTTGGCGAGACAAACACAACTGTTGGAATGGTCTTGGGTGATATTCATGTCAAAAAAGGCTTGGATCGGTCGGTAAGTGTCCAGCGCTCGTGTCATGGGTACTCAATCTTGTCTCAAAACGATGTCAACAACTTAGATCTGGTATTTTTTTGGCGAGACGGGTGGTATAATGTGAGTGAATATGGTTCACCTCTGCTTTCCTTCTTCATGGTGAACAAATCTTGTTATACTTAGTACCTCGCTGCGCCCGTATGAAATACCTCAAGATGATCGCTGGAATCTTATACTCGGTGGACCCGGCGTTGACCTTCAGAAAGTCTCATCAAGCAGAGAGGAGGTGATTAAGGCTATTCATGAGCTTTCCGGAAGGCGTGATATAGAATTCGGTGATTTAATTGATCTCAGTACTTGGAGGTAAGCTTTGGCCCAGCTTCGGCATGAAATAAATGAACGTATCAATATTACACAGGCCCAATGTACGTATGGTGAACAAGTTCAGAGAAGGTCGAGTCTTTGTTGTTGGAGGTCAGTTTGAATGTTGTCTTGAGTTTTCATTGCATCTCATGGAATCGATCTAGACGCTGCGCACGTCCATCCGCCTACTGGTGGCCAAGTGAGTTTCCTCCGTGGTATATATCGTTAATTGAGCTTACTGAAGGCTACATAAAGGGAATGAACTCGGGGTTTCAAGATGCGGTCAGCATTGTCGTCCATTCACATCGAAAACCACTCATTGATGTTTTCTGAATATGTAGGTCAATCTAGGCTGGAAGCTCGCCCTCTTTCAGAGAGGCCTAGCTCCGGCAAGTATATTGGATTCTTACACGAAAGAACGTCTTCCAGTCATCGCCACCATGCTCAACAAAACCTCTGAAATCTTCAAGACCATACTCAACGCCAAAACAGGTGACATGCGTACTGACTGGCATCGCGGGGACGAGCTTCGGCAGCTTGGTGTCAATTATCGCGGAAGCCCGCTTATCGTTGACGAGAAATATGCCGAGAAGGATCAAGTGATCGATCCGTATCGCTCTGGAGAGGATGGGACTGTCAGGGCAGGAGACCGAGCGCCTGACGCTCCCGGCCTGGTGCAGTTCATATCGGGCTCAAAAACAGCCACAACTACTTTGTTCGATATTTTCAAGTTGAAGTACCACACGGTCTTGGTCTTTAGCAGCCCCGGCCAATCGGATCTGAATTCTGAGATGACGAAGGTTCTTTCTTCATACCCTGAAGGGACGGTGAGGAGTGTCTTCGTCTTCCCCAAATCCTCCGACACTTCAGCAGTTGTCGAGTTGGATGGGTTGAAGCTTCTTGACAATGAAGGGTTCGCGTATAAGCATTACGTTGTCGATGAAAACGGCTTCAATGTCGTGATCGTGAGGCCTGATGGATATATCGGTGCTCTGGTTGGTGGTACGGAAGGTGTGAAGACTTATTTCAAGGGAATTTTTATCTAGTATGCAGGCACTTAGCGTTCTTCTCGTCCAGCCAATCGATTACAAATTTAACAAGTTAATATAGAACGTTTTTGTTTATTGTATGCACGGAAGGATATCCAGACTGAAACAAGTACTTCATGAAAAGTCAATTTCGGGATCAAAAGCTGCCAGGCCCCAGCCGCGGGTCATGCATCATGCATCCATGCGTTGCTCCCTTGATCTGGCTGTGAAGCTTGCCCAACCTCCGCGATATTCTGCAACAGGTTACTAAGCCAGGATCTCAGGGGTCAAGCTCGTAGCCTTCGTACTTAGTACCCTATACGACAATCTTAAGAGGACAGGCCGGATGGTACAAACTCAGCACAAACTTCCCCCCTCGCACGACCAACGCACGACGAAACGGTACTACCTCCGTCGCCTATCACCCAAATGATCCTGTCCAGTCGTTGTTGCAGTACGACGCAGCCTCGCCTCGCACATTTGCGCTTTAGCGCCAGAGCTCAAATTATGTAATGCGAATGAACTGCCAGTCGCATGCTCACTCCTTTGTCTTCTTCCACCATCATGTCGGAAGCCTTCGTTTCACTGAACGAGACGGAGACAGTTGTACCACAGCCAACAATTCAACTAGTACGAAAACTCAATTACTCAGTGCCGCGCTTGATTTAGAAGCAACACCTACGCCGGTCACCCTCGGAAGATCAAGCTTGTTATTCACGTCTATCCACTATATATGAACGAGACATGAAGGTGGCTCAAATTGGCGATGTCATTAAGTATGAATTCGCAGGATCGATGTCCCCTGAGCTGTCTCTCAATGCTCTCTTGCCAGAGGTTGAATGCAAAGCATTAAAAAAAGCCCCGGGCCATTTGCGAGCACCTTCGCAGCCACACCAGCATTATCGACCTGCCTTTCGAGAAGTTGGTAGAGATCTGACCATCACTAGGGAAAAGGACGACTGCCACGGTTGGCAGAACCAGCAAACTCTGCCAGGAAAGAAACAGCTGCTGAGTGGCAGAGCTTATAATAAATGAGGCGCTAGAAACTTGCAAAACACTGTCTTGATGCCATTCACTGATGCCCGACCTCCGGTCGGCCACGTCGGGTGGCAGTGCTCTTTGTTGACATTTATCTTCCAGGACAAATATTCTCACGCATTTTAGAGGGGCGAGAAACTTTGCAAGCAAGGTAATTTGAGACAATGTGAATGTCATGGCTGATGATATCGAAGGTCAGTCCTCTACTCACTGCTACTCATGGCAACATTTGATTTTTTTAATCCTCAACACGCAAGGTAGCCTTTGAGAAAGCGAAGATTCTTCACCGCGTTGGAAACATTCTGGTTACGCACGGCGGCTATGGATTGCTGATAGACTGGGACCTCTGCAATAAGGAAGATAATAATGTGTAACCTCAGCAAGCTCAGCGTACAGTATGTCGAATTTTTTTCTTTTTCGTTTGATTCAGGCTCTGACAACATTGGATGACCTCCAGGGTACATGGCAGTTCATGGCGGCCCGCATTCTGATGTTGACTAAACCGGTCCGCCATGTGCTTGCTGATGACCTTGAATCGTTCAAGTTCTTTCATGTGTTGGCTTGGATAGCTTTGCGCTTTACTTCACATGGGCTATTACCGACGAAGTTGGCAGTCTGGCTAAGGGGTGTCTTTGACTATGCAATTTATTACCCTGAGCTGGGCACTTCTCAGGGCGGTGAAAACAAGAAATCCTATCTAAAGAATGAAGCCATGAGCCAAGATGCAGAGCTTCCTGATGGTGCACTCAAAGATCTCATTGTTATCCTGGAATCTGTCTGTCGAGTACGATATATCAAAGAGCCGACAGCAGGACAGCAGAAGGATTATGAAATCACAAAGGAACGTGCACGTACATCAGAATTAGACAAGGACCGTCTCCAACGCGAGTATGCATACATTTATGATTCGAACATGGAAGCGCTGAAGACATCAGATTGGATGCTGGAGCAATTCCGTGCGGCAGCACAGAAGTATGATCAGCTACGAACTCCTCGAACGGTCCATGTATTGCCGAAGTTGGAGGAAGACACAGAAACGAAGAAGCGCAAAACAGACGTTAGCGAATTTGATTTATCTGGCGGAGCGAGCCAACGCCAAAAGATATCGCCATTGGATTCAGGACTCTCTGGTTCAATTGATGGTGGTGAGGATCAGGGGCAAGATTTGGAGTTACTGAATTTTGCTGCGGGTCCCAAGACCGTTGACACGAACAAGGGCCTAGGTAATGAATCTTAGTCAGACTGGGCTGAAGACGAGCCGGTTTATGAGCCAGAGTTTGAGGCGGAAGAGTAGTAGATGACACAAGACAACGCGCTATCTTTCTTGTTTCTCTCTTCTCCTTGAACGTTCTTCTGATACTATCGCTATGACCATTGCTATGACCATTGCTATCGATGTATATGTACTTTTTCTGTAGCTATAACACCTCTCACCGTATGGCCACATAATTGCTCGCTACGTCTGCGCTACGTCAGTACCGCATTGCTGTTTCAGCAGAGCCGAACTGGAAAGTGCGAGGTACTAAGAACAGTCGCAACATAGATCTGAACCAGAAACTGCCAGAAGCTCGAGATTCATATATTCAACACAGACTTAATAGTAAATTTTTTGATTGTCCGATTGTTCAATCATTAGATCTTTAGGTTGAAAAAGTGTTGAACTTCAAGTTGATTGAACAGAAGAGCACACAGTAAGTCGTACATAGCGAGTATCTCGAAACTACTGCAACAAGAACTGGGCACTGCCAGACAGGATTGGTTATCATAAACATTGCTACCTCCGCCACCAATCAATGACACTGGGCCCTGGCTAGCCCCAGGAGGCCCGCTCTTTTGGCAATTTCAATGAGGCAACTGTAAGGTAAGATACACCAGGGATTGAAGGCGGCCGCCTTGATTTAGTCATGACAGCAAACTTGTCCTTCATTTCAGGTTTGTAAGCACTATGAATTGGCAGACGAAGCTCGAAATGCGACAAGCTGGGCAAGAGAACGTCCTCCGAGTCGATCGTAAGCAAATCCAGTAGCGTAATACAGGCACCTCTCCGATGACTGGACCCCTCCTGACCTAGGCGGGAAGCTTGATTGGCGGATCCAAATTTGACGTCTCGGAGTGTAGGAGTTAAGCGAAAGAGTTCATTAAGTTGACCTCTTGTCATGGAGGTGATATCAGATAGATACAGTGTCTGCAGAGCACATCCTGATCGCGAAACCAGAGATCGGAAATCTCCCAAAGGCCATTCCAGTGCCTCGTGCTGCCTGTAATGATAATAGATGCATAGGTCTACCAAGGAAGGTAAAGTCATAGTGCGGAATGCCCAGGAGGATCCATCCGACGAGAGATAATAATGGAGATCCAATTTTGAGAGTGTAGGGTAAGTGGGTAGTGAAGCTGGCGCCATGGAAGTTGTACTCGAAAAATCGAAAGATATCTTTAGCTTCTCGACATCAGCACATTGGCATAAAATATCAAGGGTTGAAGAAGTTAGTGCCAATGACTTGAGCTGGGAGTAAGGAAATATAAAATGTCTTGAAAATTCCCCGAGTTCAACTGTCAAAGAAGTAAGGTTGGGAGCAATTTGGAACGGATCTGAAATTAAGTCGATTTCTTCATCCTCAGGGGGAAAATGCAATGAAAGTGTCCGCAGATTCGGAAAGTTTCCATTTATGTGACAGTGGAGGAGGGATCGCAACTCTTCATACATCATTTTCCTGAACTCGACACCAAATTCAAATGTCGCAGAGAGCCATCTGTGGGAATGAAGCAATAAAACTCGAAGGGCATCCAACAGTGAAGGCCTTAAGGAGTCATAAGGGTCATCGAGGCAAACGATTGCAATATTCAGGGGGAGAGGTTGAGACATTTGGAGGTAATGCGAAATCGAGCTAGTGTACCAGGAGACACATGCGTCTTCCTCGTCATCGAGATCTATACACCACTTCAAACCGACCCACATTTGCGGCGTTGATTTCGTGACTTCCCTCCAGTGATGACACACATGTGAAACAAGCATCGGAGCTTGGTCGAACCCATAATGGAGGTAGAAAACCTGTCCGAATGTTGATAGCGAGAAGATTTCTCCAAGTATCTCTATGGGTAGCTTGCGAACAGGAGCAAAAAGCCCTTGCGCTTGGTCATGATATCTCTGAAAACGCTCGCGATCCTCCTCAAGCTTAGAGATCATATCACGAAGCCGTGCAATTTCGGTATCGATGCGACCGATTTCCTCCGCCTGATCATCTATATAGCGAGAGAGTTGGGGGATCTGTGGTTCACTGGGTATGACATTGTTACGTAGAAGATCTAGGATGTAGGTCGAGTCGATGGAAGTCGTGGAACAATAGGGCTCTGGGGCATGACTACATTCGCTATTACGCGTAGCGGAAGAATGGAGAGAGTCTTGCATGAGTCGCAAGAACTCGAAGTTGTGTCAAACGTTGAAAGGCAGGGCCAGGGACAAAAGGTATCTCTGTTTGAAGGTACAGGTCTCGAGATAAGGAAGCTAGGATTTATGATGCTAGATTCCGAGTCCTGGTTATTCCGGTTGTGGAAGAGCGTTATGGCCTGTGTGTAACTTCGTAAGGCCAAATTCCTATGAAAAAAGCTGTTCTACTTACGACCGGGATTGTATAGACGAGATATACGACCGAGGTTTGAGAAATCCAAGAGTTTCAATAGACCGTCACGACTCGGATGTACTAGGTGCTTGTAGGCCCTTAAGAAAGTGGGCAATGCTGGCGCCCAACTAGCGCCGCCACGTGCTAACACGAGTTCAGCCCAAATTCAGCTTGAGCTACTTACATGTTTCGCCTTTGCCCAACAAGCCTATCGTCATCCCGGATTTCTAATCTATATATTCTCTGAGTTGTTGCGCAGCTGCATTGACATCGAGTGTCCAAAATACTAATCTTGCACGCACATTGACGCGCACCGCATGCCACAGGTCATTGACGCGGTTTTGAAGTGAAAGTTTGGCATGCTTGATCGACGGAGCGTTGTCAGACTGTACGGTATACTGTATTCATGACTTTTCTTGACGACGCGTCGGCTGATCAGTGATTTAGGTTTCAATGCTCTCTGGCGCTCCAAGGAGTGATCTCTCGAAGTTCAAGTTGCTGCTGCCAGGTGTCATTACAGTTTTGCTCTGGTATGCCAGCTGAATAATCCTGTACTGGTGGGTCAAAAAGGACCATCGATTCGTGCTATAACGGTACTTGGTGCATAATGCACTGCTGTCAATTGAAGTCGAGTCTTTCGCGCAGCATCCCGTTGGTAAAAGCGATTTCGTACACCACCCTTGGAGCAGCGATGACATGAGTCGGCTGAAGCGATGTTTAATAGTTATGGTAGGTGGAGAACTTCTCGCTTTTTCTCTGAGCTTACGCAGTACTCCACCGCAGCCGACTTCGCATAACGGCGAAACACTTGAGAATTTTTGCACCCTATCGACGGGGTGGAGGCGTACGCAACGGAATCTTCTGAAAGTGTCTATTTTGGAACCTCCGAGCACCACCTTAATTCACATAGTGGTGAATTCCGTAAAGCGCTCTTGCTAGACGCCGCGGGTTGACGTGGTATAAAAGCCTCGTCCTTTCGTTCAGAGGATTTCCAACAACTCACTTTACTATACCTATCAAAGACACAACAACCCTCATTCTCTTCGCTTTGCTCTCAACCTTTCTTAATCGTACTTGATTCAATTGTCGTCATAATGAAGGTCATTGGTGCTGCTTTCCTCACCCTTGCGCTCAACAGCGCCAACGTCATCGCGGTAAGCTCTTTTCTTGAATTTTCATCCCATTCGGCCTTGATTGATTATGGTTCTAGGCTCCTGCTCCATCCTCTTCGTTGTTATCCGCTCCTGCTGGTACTGGTACCGCTCCGCCACCTCCGGGCAGTGCTGTTCCTTCTCCCTCTGCTGCGAACCATCGCAAGATATCTCCCTCTAGCTCTCTCCCGGATCCAAGTGGCAACACTCTCCCTGCAAACAGTAGCGTGGCCCCTCCACCTCCTCCCAGCGCAAGTGCTGTACCTTCCGGCGCTCGGAAACACAGTCGTCAAGTGGTAACTTCAAGCGTGCTGCTACCAACCACCAGCGATGCTGCTCAGTCCCTTTCTTCGAGCGCTGCTTTTGCTGCTGCATCTAGCTTCAGCCGTGTTCCTCACCATCACCACCCGAAAGTTACTGGGAGTGTTCCCGCTTCAGGGCCAAGTGGAAAAGCTTCTGTTTCCTCAATCCCGGTCCCTAGCGGTTCCGTCACTCCTCAGCCTAGCGCTAGCACTTTGACTCCCCGGGATCTCCTTGCTGCGATGGCAGTGTCTAGCAGCAGCAGCGGAGTTCCTGTTCCTCCACCTAGTGGTGCCCCCACGGATGCTAAGGGTGTGCCTGCATCAGCCTCAGCCTCTAGCAGCATCCCTCCCTCCCCACCTAGTGGCACTCCTGCACCTCCTAAGAAGGTTCCTGCTTCTGCGGCATCTAGTGGTGTTCCTCCCCCACCTAGCGGAGTTTCTGCACCTGCTAAGGTCTCTGCCCCAGTATCTAGTGGAAGCGTCCCTAGTGGAACCCCTGTTCCTCCCAGGGTCAGTGGTACCACTTCTGCTCTAAAAGCTATCGGGACCCCGGCTTCCAGCGGGAGCGTGTCTCCTCTCCCTCCCAGTAGCAGCCCCAGCCCTGCCGCAGACGTCCCTATGACTAGTACTCCTGCTGCTCGTGCCTAAGATTACATGTGAGCTTTAAATGCCTTTCTAAAGACTGTTGTGCTAACTTACTGTACCCTTGTATGTAGCGCTGCGGTGACACGAATCAAGTACCAGTTTGATTTTGCTATATTTTGAGCTAGTCTGATTAGTACTAATAGCATACCTTGGACATTTTATTCCCCTTTTTTTCTCGTCTCTGCATTGTTCGTACGACACATAATTACTGACATTGACGTTCCTTCACACGAGAAACTGTTCACGCAATAATTCATCTGATTGCTTGATACTCAGAATCTAAATCTAGCGTCGTCGACGTGAAATTTTACTGTGTGTGCCTCGTGTCCTCGCTAAGTGAATATACTCGCCCACTAACGAGGAAATGCACGGACTACTGGAGGTCGTGAGGCTAAATTCGTATTCAATTTCTCGATCTCCAATTTATTGCAGTGAACACGAGGCAACATGCAGTACAGAACACTCGACTATCAACTTATTCCGCGTCCTTGAAGTTTCCCGTGGCAATTAAAACATCCTTGACATACTTCTCTCCATCTACCCCGTCCAAATTCGTGGAATGAGAAACCCAGCCCCACTTATCCGCATCCTGCGAGGTGTTTTTCGCCTGCTGCTGAACCAAGAACCTGGACTCTGAACCAAATTGCACCCTCGAAGGCAGCTCGACAGGTTTATCACCCAATTCTGCACTCTCCTTCTCGTATCCAGTCCAAATACCCTGCGATCGCACACCCATTGACAGATCGGCTAGACGGACGATAGCTTTCGCCATTTTTTTGACGTCCCCGAGGTAGGAAAGTTTGCCCTGCATAGCCCTGAACATTGCACAAGCGTTAGACGGGTCGGTGTACGCTGGGTGCTGGGGAAGGATTCGGGCGTTTCCAGCGCGCCACTCGGAATCGAAACCGCCTGGTTCGATGATGCACCCTTTGATGTTCCATGAGGGTGTCATCTCTTGAAAGAAGGCTTGTGTAAATCCTTCTAGGGCTAGGAACAGGAGTGTTTCAGATTCTGGGAAGAAGAGAAGAGTGACAGTGAAACTAGAAGAGACTTACCAAATTTACTAGCGGAGTAGTATGACAACGTCGGATTGGTTCTGTAGCCCCCGACGGTACTGATATTGAATAGACGGCCTCCCGCTCCAGCAGGGTTTACTTCGCGGAAGATTCGTGCAGCCTAGAAATAGCCAAAAAATCTGGGTCAGCTCGAGCTAAACACGTCGTTACTCGTTTGTTACCTCCTTCATAACATGCACAGCGCCCCAAAATTGCACTTCAAACTCATGCCTYGCATCCTCCTCTGGGATACCTTCAATCTCACCAAACAGCCCGTAGCCGGCATTATTCACAACCACGTCGATACGACCAAACTGACGAAGCCCAGCGGCTAAAGCCTCCTTGACCTCGTCTGATTTAGTCACGTCGAGCTTCTGCACCAAGAGCTTGTCCGATGGGTATTTTTCTGTCAACGAAGAGAGAACGGAGGGCTTGCGACAAGTAGCGATGACTCGTTCTCCATTGGCGAGCAGGAGCTCGATGAGGGCTTTTCCGAGACCTGAAGAGGTACCGGTGACGAACCAGACGCGATTTGGTGTAGTCATGTTCGAAATACAAAGAGAGTTGTCAACGATAGAAGGTGGGGTCGATTCTGCTTTTTCGTTATCCTTTCACTGGAGATATATATCTGGGATTCGGCGCGATGACGAATGGTTGTGGCATCTTGAAGCATTGAAAGCTATTAGAAAGATCGTTGAAAGGGTGAACGGATGGGTCAACGGCGTGGGCAGCGGCAGGTCATCCTGAGGTCATCGTCCGAGTAGGCCGACTTGCTTGTTATAGAGAAATCTCGTAAATGTTGGGACTCTTCTTGGTATTCCAATACTTAATAGCGTTCCCATTTGTAAGATTGCTGATAATGCCTATCGCAAGTAAGTACATACTTGAGTTCTTGACGTTTTGCGAGGTTGATGAGCGGGTGAGCGGCGAGCGCTGGCTTGAAAACAAGTCAGGCGCCAAGACTAGAGTTCACCTTGAATATCACTATTGACATTCTACTATTTAATCAGTGAGGCGTACCGTTTTCTCCAGCCTTCTTCAGCAGACTCAGAAATCGATTACTGGTCGATGAACGCAGCGTTGATCATAATGAGTTGAGCCAGGGCCTCTTGGCCCTTGCGACAAAGTGATCCGTGCGTGGAACTAAATATCCTAGTATGGAAATCACGGTGATTTGACCAGCAACGCGCTGCATTACCGCCCCTAATATTCAATCTACATAGTGAAGATGTTTCTCAGATTCAGAACGAGGGACGAGTCTGTTCCGAAGCTGTAAAGCTGCAATCCGACCATGGAACTCGATAACTTGATACGCCGATGCTGGTATCGCTCAGCTGCAAGTGCTTTCCTCATATAGAGGCGAGGTTGGAGAGGGGGTTTAGAAAAGTCGCGGATCCGGAGGGGAGAGTCGGATGAGGGAGGGGTGTGGGTGGTCTGCCATAGATAAGGTGCGGACGCCGATGTATCACCTCGGCGTGAATTGCAACTGATCATGACATACTTAGCAGCTACTGTCAGGCATTATAAACTACCAACGGGTACATGGTGTAAGTCCTTGCTCGCAAACATATAAGTATAGCACACTGCCATTGGCACGCAGAAGCAGATGGACTACACGCACGCACCGCCTGCACGCAAAGATCATCTGCCGTGTTGATTTGTATAAAATCTGGCTGAGGTTGGATGAGTCTCATTATCGAAGAACACCGACTACAGCAGTAGACAAATGCGTGCCTCAAATCATTGAAAGATGCCTCCCATGCAGGTATCTATATATCTCATCCTGATGGCGATCGATGAATGACTATAATACAGGAGGGACAACTTGTCAGTCCAGCTACGCATGGGTCTACCGTCGTGAAATGTTTCCTGGCGGCACCGAAGGCCCTGTGGATCTCCGGCGCTGACTGTTCATAACGGACAGTTGTGGTATCTTTGGGTTGACTACAACGATAAGCGTCTCTACTATGCCACCGGCGACAACCAGTCATGAAGTCCCAAGACGCCTTTTTCCGGGAACTGCCGGACTGGATCAGTCCCTGATAATCTCAATGTCGGCTCTGCTCCTGCTGCCTTCAATGGTGTCCTCTATGTAGCATACTCCTGCGATGGCGACCTCATCCACTGCTAATACGATCTATTCTGTGCCTTTCAGAATGACGGGAATATGTGGTCCTCTTGGGTTCCAATTGACAGCTGGATGCGCCTAATGTTTACTAACGAGACCACTGGGAGCTTTCCTGCCCTCTACACCCTCAACGGTCTGCTGCGTCTCCTTTTCTCCGAAAACGACAGCAACCACGAGATACAAAATACTGCGTTCGACACATCCACAAAGTTGTGGTTTCGCAAACTAGTATCGGCCCTAGAGTTTCCGAAATAGCTGTCAAGTAAATTACCGCTTAGTCTTCGAGTCAGACCATGATACAGGTTCAACGTTAACGTTAGAAGCACGTTGCCAAGCTAAACTGTATAGTATTAGGGTAAATAACCTTTCTTGCACCAGTGGCAGCCCGCCCCGCCCCCGCCACCGCCAATGGGCATGTGATTATTACTTCATATACTGTATGCCTGGTGTGGGATCTGCCCACGCTATATACATAGTCACCATGGTTTGAAAGCGCAATACTCACTTACGAAATTCTACACTTCAACGTCTACGAATTGCCCAGTGTTCGGTTCCACTTGGGTTAAATTAAACGGTTCAATTCAATGGCTCAATTCAATGGTCAAAATTCTTGACAAGTACATCAAGCTACTGAAGTCATATTGAAGGACAAATGGAATGGCTGACAGAGCCATGAGCTTTAAAAACCGTTCAAACCCTCGTTCGAACTGCTGATATCTTGGGCCGTCGTACTCTGGTTGTACCGGGTGGGATCTGGCAGTGGTAGAATTGGACGCTTGAGACAATGGAACAAGGTCAGCAAGAAGGTACTCATACTCTTGAATGTTGAATATTGACCTCTAGTTGGCATATTCAGGTTGGACTTATCATCCCTGTCCCTCTGGACACTACTGGTATCACGAGGATCAAAGGCTGGTGATGCCTGGTGTTGACGGCATTAAGCACACTCCCCTACTTCAGCTACTCCAGCGAATCACCGATGTGTTCCAGCAACACTTTAACAACCCCCAAAACAATGACGACGCTGTCGAGTATCTGATTAAAGAGCTCAGAGTAACAAATCCAACGTATGCAGTGTTAAAGGTCAATAAGCAGGAACAAAAGGCGGAGATACCACAAAATTTAGTACACCCAATGGTACCAGTCCTCATTCCTGGCTGGCGACATTTAGGTAGGCTCAGGTACTCTTTTTGATGAAAGAAGACGTCATGATTGTGTCCCCAGATTCCCCTCATGCTTTATACTGGCATTACATCTACAATTTTCCCGATCATCATGCAGACCAATACTATCCAAGCTCGCAGAGATTCCGGGAAGTGATTCAAGTGTTAATCGCATGTGAGTCGAGATAAGTTTTTGTTGCATACACTGCACCTTCTGCACCGTACTTAACGCATTGATAGATAACGTAACAAACATAGGCACACAAACCGCCTTTTCAATGACTGAGCTTCAGGATTTCATGACTTACTTCAACTATGCTAGTGGCCACGTCGACTACGCCGATGGCGTGAATCATGACCACGAGGGAGTCCAACCTCCCATTGCTCCTAGGACAGCGAATCTTATGGTCATGGCATACGCTCTGTATAACCTGTGTACGTTTCCCTTCCTTGTGTTTGTGGTGTTGGCGATTACGAAATACAATCATTCTCGATAGATGGCTGGACACAGCCAAAACACATTCGGAGTCCATGGTATTACCGGTTTATGATGTTTCTCTTTCTGGGAATGCCTCCGAAGCATCTCCTTCGAACAAAGAAGGCTATTGAAGAGTACGATAGCACGAGACGCCCGGAGAAGTGGCTAGCATTTCTCAAACGTATTAAGGAAGAGAGGGACAATATGAATGTTGTGGTGCGTTCTATCTTATGTGCTAGGTTCTGTGCTATAGATTAATTTGACTACACATTTAGGCGGGTCTTCTATTAGTGTATGCTACACCGTTGTCTAAAAATGATGCTACTAGTTATTAACGTCCGTGGGGCTGGCAGGGGCTCACTAGCGTTTGCAGCGCTCCCCGATGTGACTGGCTTAGCTCGAGTCTTCGTCATCACAGCAGCCGGCGCTGCCTTGAGCTGTATAACGATTGGTTTCAATCCGGCCGTCAACGAATGGCTCCTTGAAGCTGAGCGAATTTGGGACAAGATTCAGGAGACGAACACTCGGTAATGGTTTACATGCCACCTACTTGGGCCGTCGTATCACTAAAGTTGACTTGGGGTCTTTTTTTGTTAATAGTGCCCGCAAACGGATCTTAACGGTCAGCACATCTCTAGAACTGCATTTCTTCATGCTCTGGGTTTCGATAGTGGCACTATTCGCATCATTGTTCATTTATTCTATTGCGACGTTTCATTTCCAATCCTCTGCCGAGGGACCGTTCCTCGTTCTTGTTATCTTGTTATGTCTGGCCGTGCTGTTCATATTCGCATGGAACATTCAGTTCGCACTCTAGCATACCCTATTTTCGGAAATATTCAACCTATATCATACTGGTCGACGCTCGACACTTCGGCTTTTGACTAAGATTGATGTGAGAGAAAGACATAATAAGAGAACTTTGATCCAACAAGACACATGCACTGATAGTGGATGTACTAACTGCAAGCATAGCGAGTCGAGAACACTGTCCATAATGTTTGTTACACAAGTCATTCAAACACGTACGACCACTTGAAATATGGCATAGTTCGTCTCTCGGAATCCTCATTCTGCGGTCATCATTTACCTCAAGCAGAACTGAACACGGGGAATTCGCCTATGCGTAAGTTGGTAGACTGAAAGAAGGTAGAAGAACAATCAGTGACAGGCTCCTACACAAAAATCGAAGCCAAACCTACCCTAAACGGTGATCAAGTCAGAATCTCTTGAGCCCCTTGCATGCTGGGCTCGTAGGCGGAGACGCAACAAATGTATCTCCAGCCTCTGCCCAATCAATAGGGCAAGCAGTTACCGTCATAGAAAGTGGTGGTAGTCCAGAGTCATACACTGGCGAGGAAGAGTTCCGGACGCGGGAGGAGTGTTGATAAACTTCAGCGTAGAGGGATCTATCGCATGTTCCCAATTGGCAGTAGCGTCGAATTCGAAATCCTTTGCACGCGGTTCTTGAGCATTCTGTGCGAGGACTTTAGGGCTTCTGGGAACTGAGAAAGGTATTTGAATACATCAGCCAAGACAAGGTTCAAACGCACTGTCGAAAGCGTAATGGAGAGATCCTCGGTGGACAGCGATAGAACCATGAGGACGATCCTCTATAGAATGATGAGCATGCTTATTAGTAAAACAAGGAACCGCCCCTACCTACAGGGATCTCGGCGGGGAGGTTCAAAGTGAAAGAGGTCGTTCCGGCGCTTGCTGAAACAGCCTGGAAACCGTTACTTGGCGAGACCGGTTTGGCAGCTTCCCCGTCAATCGAAATCGTCCCGTTTACCACCCAGCTGGGAATTCGGACAAGATAAGTGAAACCCTTGGTGGCGATGTTATATTTTTCCAACCATGACCGCCGATACGCGAAAGCTCCCTTCCATCCTCAGAGCCCCTCCCAATCGCGCAGGAATATCGTGTCGGCATCAAGATAGATACCACCAAAACGGTGACAGAGCACGAACCGAGCCATATCGGAGAGAATGACTGAAAGACGATCATAGGCTGATGCGGATGAGGATCCCGTTCTGTTGATCATGTCATCATCATCCGCCTTCTTCGTCGAAGTTTCATTCCCGCTAGCGGCTTCCTTCTGCTTCACACTAATGACGTAGCCACCAGAGTTGAATAGGGAGTCTTGGAGTATCCTCCACTCATCCTTAATCTCCGGAATACCGTCGAGTTGCTCGGTAGTGATCCAAAGTTTGAACTTGATGACATCTTTGAAGCGCGGGTGTAAGAAGGGCGCTGCCCAAGGGCTAACCTTGAGCTGCTCGAACATGTCATGCAAAGCGCTCGGATTAGGTACTGCAGCAGCTGGCCCTGGATTAATCCAAAGCTAGGAAGCTAGAATTGAGGCTTGCAGACAGTGGCATCATTTGGCTATTCCGCGGGATGGATACCGGTGTTTTGCGTGCAGAGGAAGAACAGTAGAGCTAAATAAGGCTTATCGGTCAAGGGGCCTGTGGAACAAGCGAGGATTTTCGGGATCGCAAGGCGCAGGAAGGGCAGCATGGGGAGTATGTTTGAGTGGTGCAGGAAGAGGTAGCTGAGGTTCCCAATCTACTCCAGGTTTCCTGACGAGTCCCGCGTCAGGGTCATCGGCGACCTGGCCTTCAATGACAGGTGGAGGTCGTCGAATGGGATTAAAATGCATAACGTCGTCGTCATTGGTGCGTGAAGGTAATTCTACGGTTGAACTTGCTTGTTCCATATAGATGTATTTTCAGTCGTCCATCTTCCCGTCCAGTCCTCCGCCGAGTCGAAGAACTAAGCAGTCACGTACGTACTTCCAAGGGTGCTGTATGAGACATGGAGCAGATATTGAAGATGACTGAGACATACCTTTCCCTCTGAGAAATCGCAGTGCTTTATGATGACATCCATATCAGCGACACTACCTGGCACTGGGCGCGGCGGATACACAACGTGAGGCGGCGCACTCTGAATGTCTACATATACCGATGATGAACCAGACGCGATTCGGTGTAGTCGTATTCGAAATACAAAGAGAGTCGCAAATGATAGAAGGTGGGTTGAATTCTGCTTTTTCGATATCCTTTCACTGGAGATATATGTCTGGGATTCGGCGCAATGACAAATTGTGGCATCTTGAAGCATTGAAAACTATTAGAAAGATCATCGAAAGGGTGAACGGATGGATCAACGGCGTGGGCAGCGGCAGGTCATCCTGAGGTCATCGTCCGAGTAGGCCGACTTGCTTGTTATAGAGAAGTCTCGTAAATGTTCGGATTCTTCTTGATATTTCCAGTACTCAGTAGCATTCCCATTTGCGAGTTTGCCAGTGATGCCTATTTCAAGTAAGCGCATACTTGAGCTCTTGACATTTTGCGAGGTTCATGAGCGGCCGAGCGCTCAGCGCTGGCTTGAAACAGGTTAGGCACCTAGAGTTCGCCTTTAATATCACTATTGACATTCTACTATTTAATTAGTGAGGCGTACCGTTCTCTTCAGCCTTCTTTAACAGACTCAGAGTCGATGACTGGTCGATGAACGCAGCGTTGTGAGTGAGCCTCTTGGGCGACACAAGTGGTCCGTGCGTGGAACTGGATATCCCAATATGGAAGGCACGGTTGATGCGGCGGGCTTGTACGAATTGGGTGAACTTGGTCGAGACACTGGTCAGTGTTCTGTTCTACATAGTCATTCTGTTTACTTACTGGACTTGGGCTCAATTCAATAATTGAAGGTCTTGGCAAAATTCATCAAGCTACCGAAGCAATACTGAAGCTTGAGGGATCATTGATCAAGTGGCTGACCAGTGACGGAGCCACGAGCTTTAAAAGCCATCCGAGCCCTTGTTCACATCTTCAAGTTGGGCTGTCGTAAATTTGGTCGGATTATTGGGCAGGACTTCAAGGATATCTGGATGTTTGAGTGTGGACAGCCGAACAGACTCGAAAAATAAACTTTACAAACCTGGGCGCCCAATCATTTTTGTGAGTACAGCTACTAGTACTTACCTTCCTGAAATACTGAAGCTCATTTTCGACAAAGACTCTTCTCAAACTTGCTCTGCAGATAAGTAAGAGGGTATATACAATCATATTCTCGAATGTTGGACATTGACCTCTAACTGGCATATTCAGATTCTCTTGTTCCAGTGAATGTACTCCCTCCTTGTGGCTGGACTCGGTACTTCTTGGACACTACTGGCATCGCAGCGATCACAGGCCGGTAACGCCTGATGTTAACGATTTAGACGACACCCTCTTCCAGCGAATCACTAATCAGGGCAACAAGTTCCCAAAAAGTGATTGAAAGAGCGAGTGGCGAATCGAAAGTATGCAGTGCTAATGGTCGATAAGCGGAGATGTTGGGCGGAGATACCACCCTTCCACGGAGGAAGACGTTATAACTGCGTCCCCAGATTCCCCCAAGGCTTTATACTGGCATTATATCTACAGCTTCCCTTGTCATTATGAAGACCGATACTACCCTAGCCCGTGGAGAATCAAGGAGGTAATTCAATCTTCAATCGTATGTGAGTCGTGATACTTTTGTTCTGCAGCGTACTTAACTACTTACTCATATTGATAGGTAACGTAACAAAGATGGGCACACAAACAGCTCTTTCAATGACTGAACTTCGAGATCTCATATCTTATCTCGACGAAACTGACGACGACATCAGCCCTATCTTACCCCCCCAGGATAGCGAATCTTATGGTCATGGCATACGGTCTGTATAATGAGTGTATGTTTCCCCTTCTTGCGTTTGTGGTGAGTAGCAACTGACGAAATACAACCATTCTCGATAGATGACTAGACACAACCGAGAAGCATTCCAAATCCATGGTAGACGTTTCTCTTTCTGGGGTTGCCTCCGAGGCACCTTTGAAGGGTACGATAGTACGAGGCATTCGGAGCAGTGGCTAGCATTCCTCAAACGTATTATGTAGTAACATTCCAGAACAACGATCCAGGCAAAGCAACATTTATATGGATTTTTCCTATATACAGATCCATGAGTACAATTCCAGATCCTACTTTTCTTCGTTTTCTGATTTATCGATAGCTACGCAGCCAACAGACGATACAACGAGAACCAATGCAGGGTAAGTCGGGACCAGTAGAATGAACGATGCATCCGAGGCAACAACGTCCAGCTATGCTAGACCTAGAATCCGGCAGATGAGAACTCCCAGCGAGTCTCGGAAGCAGTCCCAGAGCTAATGATGACCTGATAAATGACGAGCTCAATTGGACTGTACGGAGAGCATTGAAATGAGACAGACGTTGTTGCCTATGTCGAAATTGTCAGCCACCAATCCGGGGTCGTTGGCACGCTGGATGCTAGAGGGAAATAATGTTTCAATGCAAAGTTCGACAGAGGGAGGTTGAACAGGGCACTTACGTCCACAAGCCAGCACTAGCGGACTGGATTCTCCACTTGTAGTCCCCTTCAGCCCACTTGAGCCAGCGCTTGCCCTGGCTGTCGTTTTGCTGTTCGATGCGAATATTCAGTGAAGTAGGACGGCAAGAGTGATAGACTCACGCCGGAATCAGCGATGCACAAGTTCGAGTTAGATTTGATGGTGTAGAGGCCGGTCACATCAATGTTGACGCTGAGGGCCTGCAAGGGAGTCGTATATCAGGCAACGTGGAGCGAGAAGATTCCATTCTCTTGTGCTCACAGCACCGGGAGGTATTTCATTCCCAAAATGATTCTCAGTCTGGACGGGCTGGCCAGACTGGGTGCCGTCGTTTGAAAGCACGTAGTATCCAGTACTACGGTTCTTGAGAGTGTAAATACCAGGTTTAAGAGACATGATCTTTCACGATTCGAACAGATGAGTTGGGCAAGGACTAAGTACCACGATCCCACAGTATTTTATACGATTTGAAAGATACTTCGAGGAAGGTGGTCTCTCGCGTTACGTAATGTCGAGGACTCCGTCCAGAACAACGTGGGACTTCCAGCGCTTAGTCTTTCCCTATGGGGTAGATTTGCCAGGCGTTGCTGAAAGACTCTAATACTCAACCTTTTCGCAAGGGACTTGGCTGGTGACTCCTCTCGGGGAAAAGACTGTTCTGTAACGGTTCCGTCACATTTCATCCGCCTGCCAACGCCCTTTACTCCAGCTCCGCGTTCGACCCACTCCCACCCTTGCTTCTTCACCTCCCAATTTTGCCACAAGGGACTGGTGACCTCTGATTACTGTTCGTCATCGACCTATCTCAGCGGATCCTCGTGCCCCTTCGAGTTTGCTCTTTACTCCGACATACACTCGATCTCCTGTTCATTAACTGTCTACCCTTGCTACTATGCCGACTTCTTTTATGTACATGACTGGTAACATTCGTTGAATCCTCTCGTCCACCTTAGATCTTACTCTTTGTCTGAATCCGTAATAGTACGCTCTCTACTCCAACCTGTGTTCCATCTCTGCCTTCATTACTTGACCACTCTCGCTCTGATCTAGGTTTGGCCCGACTCCAACTTGAACACATGTTCGACCTTTCTCTTTCCACTTTCTACACTTCATAAGCATTTCAGCTGTTCAGACGTTTCGTTCAGGACTTGAAAGGTGAGACGTATCGAATGATATGGGCTGAATCACCGATTCCCGTACACTGACCTGTATGTATCCATTCTGCTGTTCATACATTTGCTGTGAGGGCGGGGGGGGCCGACTGGGATTTCTTGCAGGGAATCTCAAAGTTACTGTGGTCAATTGGGCCTCAACGTCAGGATAAGTCCATTGAAGCCTCACCCTACCTCGAGTGTCTTTTGGGGTTTCCAGTCGATCTCGCCGGCTGCGCACCAGCCGCTCCAGTAAGTAATCATGTATAGTGCTTACCATCAGCTTGCCATCCGCTAAAATTTCTGCCATCTCGAAAATACATAGCTTCCATTCTGAATTTCTACACATGTTCAAGTTGGTGACCCTCTCAACCCGGGCAAGACGACCGAAACCAGTGTCTCGCCGCGGCTCTAGAGGGGGACGAGGAAATAGTGATCAAGATTCAAGTGGGGCCGGACTAGGTCTCGTCGACCGACGATATCATGATGTGTGTTGGTGTTAGTGTTTGAGAGATCTTTTTTCTTGTTTTTCCGGTGGGCTGATAGACGTAAGTGTATACTTGAGGAACATTTCTTTCCCTGGATTAATCATTGATTCTTTTAGGTCAACTATACTTAAGCTACATCCAACACACCGCGCCCAAATCATTTCGCGGACCTGTACAAATTCCGAGGCACATAAGTACGTACCCGCTCCCAAGGCGACATACTCTATGTCAGGGATGCGCCAAGGTTGCAGTGACATACATTTTACTTGTATGTATACAGATGATAACGGTGATCAGAAGTGCAGTGTATGTATGTATGTATGTATTACTTACTAGTTGGAGAACTCAGAAATCAGAAATGCCAGACAGATTTCAATGACTTTGTCTCCAAGGACAAAACGATGCGGTGGATGTACTCAGCTCGAAAATTGGATCGGCAGCAAAGTGATAATAATGTCATAAGTTTCCTCGTTCATAGTCGGTAGGAACTATTCGCCGGCGGGTGTACAATAACATATGTATGGAATTCAGACAGGTTACCAGTGTACATAGGAAGACATCGACGTGATTCAGAAAGCTGAACTGAGAAGATGCTCCAGGTTAGTGGATACTGGTAGAAAGTGACAGTGACTCCAATTTTCAGCCTCAGCCTGCTTGCTTTCAAAATTCGCAGAACGTCTTTCGACAACTTTCAGACTTTAGTGTTCGATTCTACTAGCTCCCTTCGCTCACCGGTAAGTACTAAGTAGATCCCCTCTATCTGTCGAGTCGAGTTACCCTGCAACATGGGAGTTCTCGGCGAGCTTTTGAGTTCTGGCTGACAACTGGAATGGCCCTGGAGAACTGGTAGGGACTTGGGGATTTTTTGAGTCAATTAGGAACTGGCCACCCTGAGTCGAGACTCGACGGGCTCTGAAATTGTTAGTTAATTGTAGCAAATGGTAGTGAATGGCCTGGGGATGGAATGATTGATCGGGGAGGGATGTGCCAAAATTTGGAATGAGCTGGCTGGAAACTTCGAACTTACTGATATTAATGATGTATGTATCGCAAAATGTCCCTTCTGAAAACTTGCGGAATCGACGGGTTGTGAGATAAGCCTGATTCTGACAGTTTGCACTTTTTTCCGGAGTACCGTTTGTTAGCCTCTGACAGGTGCACAAGGCGCCTTCATCAGCCCGTGGTCACTGGGACGAGGGGTTTCAACCTTAACAGTCTGCACTCAGGCCTGCAGTCGCTCATCTTCTGTGATTGTTCTCAGACTCCAAATTCTGGAAGTTTTGTGGCTCTCTTTAATTGTTACACAATGTTCCTATAAGTGCTATAATTGCAGCTTTAGTAACACTCACTATTACAATTTGAGTTGCTTATCTGAGCCGACCACCTGGGACCTCCTGGGTCTAGAGCTATGTCATTGAAATCTTCAGACACATAAGAAGAAAAAATGTGGCGTAACAGGGGATATCCTGCGTAAAATTCTACGATTCTGCGAGACATGTAGATCTGATTCGAAAGATTTCAGGTTGACAGTACTAAGCCAGTCACAGTCAGTGGGATGTAGAGAAGAAGACACGTTTACTTATGACTTTGAACTCCAATAGTATGAGATGAGTGAGAACCAGGCTTGGAGCAAGTAGCACAGGTGACAGTGAGGATGCCACGCAAAACTTGTCAGCGAAGTCCTCACCTTAGGTTTGAGACTGGCGATGATGTACAGACCGCTTTCGAGGGTAAAAGCCATGGCGAATTGATGAAACAGTGACTGAGAGATCGATGGTTATTGTCTGGCCTATGACTTACAAAAGCAAGTCGGTACCTATAGACATTCGAGCGAACTTCGAATTCACATTCATTCGGGGCCCTGAGACGGTGATTCCGCCGAAGAAAAATGGTTCGTGGTCATTCAAAGTAAAGCTGAACGTTTGAACAGCTGAAATGTTTGTTAAGTGTAGAAAGTGAATAAAGAAAAGAGCAGAGTGACATGTGTTGGAGTCGGGCCAAATGTAGATCCGACAGAGGGCAGAGCGAGAGTGGTCAAGTAATGAAGGGAGAGATGGAACACAGGTTGGAGTAGAGAGCGTGCTAGTACGAATTCAGACAAAGAGTAAGATCTAGGGTGGACAAGGGGATTCAACGAATGTCACCAGTCATGTGCGTAAAAGAAGTCGACATACCTCGACGTTACGTAACGCGAGAGACCACCTTCCCTCGAAGTATCTCTCAAATCGTATAAAATGGGGTGGGGTCATAGTCCTTGCCACCCCAACAACTCATCTATTCGAATCGTGAAAGATCATGTCTCTTCAACCCGGCATTTACACTCTCAAGAACCGTAGTACTGGATACTACGTGCTTTCAAACGACGGCACCCAGTCTGGCCAGCCCGTTCAGACTGAGAAACTTGGGGATCAAATTCCTCCTGGTGCTGTGGGTGAAATCTTCTCGTCTCCGTGTTGCCTGATATATAGCTTCCCTGCAGGCCCTCAGCGTCAACATTGATGTGACCGGCCTCTACACCATCAAGTCCAACTCGAACTTGTGCATCGCTGATTCCGGCGTGAGTCTACCACTCTTGCCGTCCTACTTAACTGAATGTTCGCATCGAACAGCAAAACGACAGCCAGGGCAAGCGCTGGCTCAAGTGGGCTGAAGGGGACTACAAGTGGAGAATCCAGTCCGCTAGTGCTGGCTTGTGGACGTAAGTGCCCTGTTCAACCTCCCTCTGTCGAACTTTGCATTGAAACGTTATTTCCCTCTAGCATCCAGCGCGCCAACGACCCCGGATTGGTGGCTGACAATTTCACCATAGGCAAAAACGTCCGTTTCATTTCAATGCTCTCCGTATAGTCCAATTGAGCTCATCATTTATCAGGTCATCATTAGCTCTGGCACTGCTTCCGAGACTCGCTGGGAGTTCTCGTCTGCCGGGTTCTAGGTCCAGCATAGCTGGACGTTGTTGCCTCGGATGTACCATCTGGTCCTGGCTCACCCTTCATCGGTTCTCGTTGTATCGTCTGTTGACTACGTAACTATCGATAAATCAGAAAACGAAAAAAAAAGTAGGATTTGGACTTCGTACTTGTGGTGTATATAGGAAAAACCCATATAAATGTTTGTTCTGTAGTGTGACAGCGTTTTTCAAATAAATGCGGAAAACGCGTATCATAGTGCCCGTCGTTTTCCGCACTGCCCGTGAACGGATCCTAACGGTCAGCACATCTCATTCGCATAGAACATTCAGTTTGCACTCTAGCATACCCTGTTTTCGGAAACGAAGCTTCAAACCAAAGAATATCTTCGTAACATTTGATTCTGGTCAGCGGTCGACGCTCCAGCTTTTTGGCATCAGGAAGACACGTGACGGCTCGACTTTCTGAACTTTGACTTTCACATGCGCTGGCAGTGAATGCAACTGCAAACATAACAAACCGAGAACATTGTCCATATTGTTTGTTACACAAGCCATTCAAGCACGTAGCGGTCACATGGAATATGCCAAATCTCGTCTCTCGAAACCTTCATTCCGCGGTCATCATTTGCTTTAAGCAGAACTGAACACAGGGAATTCGCCTATCCGCAATTTAGTAGACTGTAAGAAGGGGGTAGGAGAACAATCAGTGACAGACTCCTATACATAAAAATCAAAGTCAAGCTTACCCCAAATGGCGATAAAGTCAGAGTCTCTTGAGCTCCTGTGCATGCTGGGTTCGTAGGCGGAGACGTAACAAACGTATCTCCAGCCTCTGCCCAATCAATAGGGCACGCAGTTACTGTCATAGAAAATGGCGGCAGTCCAGAGTCATACACCGGCGAGGGAAGAGTTCCGGACGCGGGAGGGGTGTTAATAAACTTCAGCGTAGAGGGATCTATCGCATATTCCCAATTGGCAGTAGCGTCGAATTCGAAATCCTTTGCACGCGGTTCTTGAGCATTCTGTGCGAGGACTTTAGAGCTTCTGGGAACTGAAAAAGGTATTTTAACACAACAAATCAGCCATGACAAAGTTCAAACGTACTGTCGAAAGCGTAATGGAGAGGTCCTCGGTGGACAGCGATAGAACCATGAGGGCGATCCTCTATAGAATCATGAGCATGCTGATGGATAAGATAAGGAATCGACCCTACCTAAAGTGATCTCGGCGGGGAGATTCAACGCGAAGGAGGTTGTTCCGGCGCTTGCTGAGACAGCCTGAAAACCGTTACTTGGCGAGACCGGTTTGGCAGCTTCGCCGTTAATCGAAATCGTCCCGTTTACCACCCAGCTGGGAATTCGGACAAGATAAGTGAAATCCTTGGTGGCAGTTATAGTCGTATTGAGGACATCGCTGAACGGATAGATCGTGTCGACAGAGACTGTCACTTGGTTACCTGGGACCATGGAGGTAAGAAGTGAGAATCTTGACTACGATATTAGACTACTACACTGTACCAGAGGCAAGAGAAGCAGAAGTCTGGAATGGACCAAGGTAGACCTGCATGAGTGAGGCCTGGTCGGGCGTGGTCATAAAGGCATGTGAGATGAATTTAGGCCAGCCTTGAGGATGATTGACCGTGCAGCAGCTAGAAAGAGTAATCAATATTGGCATTCCAAATTTTGAGGAACATGTTGTACGGATAATTCGGCTCTAATCCAAAGACATTTGAATACGGACTGGTTTGACGTCATGAGTTGGGTGTTCAGGAGAAAGGAAAGAATCCACAAACCCATCTACGGGGAAAGGGTCTCTGCACGGCATGTCAGAAATCAAAACTGGGACAGAAGAAGAAACTTACGGAGTCATGTTCTTTGCAGCAATCTGATTCTGCTGTTGCAAGTACTGACGAGACCAAAAATCTAGCTCGAGTTTAAGATTGGAGTGTTTTGCGTTTTTCACAAGCATTCACTCACCTCCAGTCAAGGTGGCAGGTAAAGCGTTGTAGGCAATTCGTTCCACCTTAAAGTATAATTGAGTATGACCAGATGCCGTGCACTGTGTATATGCCACCCACTCTGTCGAGGAATTTCGTGTCGCCGATCATTTGGAAGAGAAATGATCCCCTAAAAATGCAATTAACCGAAGATCTTCTACATCAGTTCAACAAAAATCCCCACGAGAACATGGTTTCCTGTGGTATGATTGATCAGCTTTCATGATTGAGTTCTCAATAATAATAATGCACGTACCACGACTAAGCACAACTCAGTTCTGAGCGGAAAGATGAGCAGTGGAATGAATGCTATAAGCGAAGACGATTTACCCGCGTACTGCTTCGAGCCCAGCTAGATACTCGTCGGCCGCGTAAATGCCAGATGGACGGCCATGGTACTGGAACAGCAGATCCCATCCCTCATTTGCCCTGTCCAGATCTGCCAACAGATGGTTATTAATGGCGACGAATATCGTCAAAAGCAAGCAATGCTCACCTGATTGGTTATGCGTGAAGCGGTAGGTGGCTGGCAGTGCTTTGAGACCTTCGGCCATGTTAACGCCATGCCACTAGCGTACGATAGTCAGGATGTTGTTTGCAGGGCGTAAGAGTTAATTCTACCGTCAGAACGTAGCCCGTAGGGTTTTCCAGATCTTCCACTAAGTGAATGGTCAGAACAAGTGCCTGCAATGAGGTGCGGTTTCCAACCCACCCGGACCGGTCGGGAAATACTGGAAAATTGTCAAGACTCTGAGCAAGTTAAGGTAATAMTACTCACYTCAGCACTGAATACTTCCTCCCAGGGTACACCTGTGTATTTCAATTGTGTCATTGTATCGAGTAAGAGGTCCTCGTTGCCGTTCGGATGGTAATCGTAAAGCCTAGATGTCGAGCACAGATTACTTAGTGTGATGATAGGTCTTGGGATTTAGAAGACAAATTACCACTGCAGGACCATAACGAAATCCTCCCAACGCGTTGCGGTCCAAGGTTCGATTCCCTCACCGTTGTGAAGCATGGTATTAGCTAGCGCGACAAATTTATGCAGAGCCGTGACGACTCGGTCGGTAAGAGATGGGTTGAACTCGACCATTTGAATGGCACCAAACATAAATGGATATCTTCCACCTCAGTGAGCTACGCGTAAAGAAGAACGCTTAACAAGAAAACGAAGCTTACCTGCCCCACAAATATCTAGGTTTGGTCGTGTTAACTTCAGGTCCCAACCACCCGGTTGAATCTTGGTGAGACAGGACATAATCCAAAAACGCTTCGGTTTGCGACATGATGGTTGAGTCGTTGACTAAGATGCCATTTGGAACCATGCCGTTCTAGACCAGGTTAATATATGATTTGCCGGAGCAAAATTCGGTACACACAAACCAATAACTACCGGCTACACTAGAACTGATCAGCATAGGTACAGATGGTGCACAGTAATGCTCTTACCCTCTTCAAGGTCTGAGTAATAAGATGTTCCTCCAATCCAATCGCTCTGCGCAACACTGTACTTTGATTGGTTCACTTTCTACACAGCGAGGATGGAGACATACTAATCGTAGAAATCATGTTCATGCCCGGCCAAACCGTTCGTCTGAACCATAAGCTATATCGACGGAACTGGTCAGAGGATGTGAGGCAAATGTCAGAAATAGTTGACCTGGTCAAAGAGCCATCCCGAAGGTCTAACACCTCCCAACGGAAGAGTCAAAAACTTCTTGGGGGCAACTATCAATTTGAATGTTAGCAGCTGCTAAATCAACAATCGCGCACATAATGCTCGATACTCACGGACAGTCTGGCTGTACGCTCCTGAAAGGAGACACAGCGTACCCAAAACAATTTGAAGCTTCGGCTGCGAGAGCATTGCTGAAGTTGGAGCATCCGAACCGTTTCCTTCTTCATTTTATAGTGCACCTTGGAACTTCAAGCTCTACAGACGGGCCGGATAACAAAGAAGGTGCCTTGTGACCGACATCATAGCCTGGGTCTTTAGAATGACGATCTGACTCGAAAGCGATAGCTTTATCATAGAGAGTGTGCATCCGGACAAACAATGGAGTGGCAATGAGATGCATGTGCTCGAGAAGCAGTTCTTATGATTCCCGCCCTGGTATCTCTCAGAAAGAACGTCGTATCTATGTAATCTGCTCTTTTTGGTGGTATCAAAGCCAGGAGCTAAAAATTGAGTTAGAAGCGAGCATTCAAAAAAGCAAGTTCAGAAAAACACGCACGAGAGCATCCTGCTCCCTACAAATTGACGAGGATCAGTGATGATCCTGCATTTCCAGGATATTATATAGACATGCATCTACATCTAGATGCTGGCTCGAACATGTTGAATAGATGGTTTCGGCTCCGAAGTAAACAAACATTATTCTGTCCGATAACATTCTCCGGATTTCCCGCGTGAAGCTAAGGGCCGAACCCTACTGGATGTCGAAGGTTTCCACAAGTACTAAATAGAATGCCTATTGATATCAACAAGAAGAGCTCTTAACGTACGGCAGACGTACCTTGTGAGTACCCAAGCCAAATTGTAGTGCAGTATCATGACCATAGCCCATGGACTACAGCGCTCCGGCGTTCGCTTCTGTCCTTCGCATCCTGTTGGGTAGGTTGGGAAGGTTTTTCGTTGGGATGAGACCGAGCACCACTGCAAATTTCAATCGAACGCAAACGCTGTAGTAAATCTTCTCCTGTAGTAGCTCATGCTAGGCTCGTGCCTTCATCGAGTCAGAGTTGAGACGACGAGCGAAGCTATCAGACGGTGGGACGACAATGATGGAATGAGAGAAAGTAGTAAGTAGCTCGCGTTGATCAACTGTCGAGGACATGGTGGCAGCATGTCAAAGGCTCAAAACGTCAAATAACCGAAACAATTGGTGGCTATACAAGATGCAGATGCCTCTTCTGAATGAATCTCTAAAGAAAAATGAAATTTGTGCTAAAGGTCAGTACAACAATTACAAGCGCACAATTTTAGTCGTGAGCATCTGAACGGGGACACATACTGTAACCACCACCAGAACTAGCTGCACGGTCTTCCATCCGAAATTACTTATAGTATACGTGATGCGTCAAAGTATAGTACCATATGATATAAAGATATAATCTACCAATGTATCCACTCGCCATACATATTGGGTCGTTCCCCGCGAATATACGACTCAAATGTCCTTTTCAACACCGTGGCCCAATCCAAATCGCGCTTGTCTGACTCTACGGTTTCTTCCTCCTGATCATTGGTATCATCGTCCCCAGTCATGGCAGAGCTAAGTGAAAGGTTCCTGCCCTGCAATGCAGCGCGCGCCATCCTTTCTCCTGCAATGAATTTGGAGCCTAAGTCGGGCCAGTTTCGTGTCGGATCGAACGGTTTCCACCTATTGATGAAAAATCAGCAGAGTACGGGGAAGGGTATTGGGAAGTACGCTACGTACCAGAAGTTGTGGAAGTGGTACGAATATGCCCCTTTAAAGAACCCATTGAACCCTAATGTCTGGGGTGCAGCACTGTTTTGCGGTGGTGTGTCGAAGAACTCGGCGAACCTACGGGATGCAATGGAATCAGCTACGTCAGTAACAAGATATCCTGGAAATGAAAAAACGCACTCAGTGAAGTACGGTTGCGGAGGGCGATCTCTTTGGTAATACTCAGTATTCAACCAAGCAGAATCAAACATCGCATCAGGTAATCGTAGCAGTAAACCCTCCAAATGCGAGTCAGCCGCATATCTCGAAACCGTCATGGGATGAAAGTCAAGCCCATTCTTCAAAGCTGTCCTAAACAAGAACGAGCCCAACGCCGATCCCTTGTTCATCCTCAATACTGCAGTGTTATATTTTTCTAACCGTGACCACCGATATGCGAAAGCTCCCTTCCATCCCCAGAGCTCTTCCCAATCGCGGAGGAAAATCGTGTCGGCATCAAGATAGATACCACCAAAGCGGTGACATAGCACGAACCGAGCCATATCGGAGAGAATGACTGAAAGACGATCATAGGCTGATGCGGATGAGGATCCCGTTCTGTTGATCATGTCATCATCATCCGCCTTCTTCGTCGAAGTTTCGTTCCCGCTAGCGACTTCCTTCTGCTTCACACTAATGACGTAGCCACCAGAGTTGAATAGCGAGTCCTGAAGTATCCTCCACTCGTCCTTAATCTCCGGAATACCATCGAGTTGCTCGGTAGTGTTCCAAAGTTTGAACTTGATGACATCTTTGAAGCGCGGGTGTAAGAAGGGCGCTGCCCAAGGGCTAACCTTGAGCTGCTCGAACATGTCATGCAAAGCGCTCGGGTTAGGCACTGCAGCGGCAGGGCCTGGATTAATCCAAAGCCAGAATTGAGGCCTGCAGACATTGGCGTCATTTGGCCATTCCTCGAGATGGATACCGGTGTTTTGCGTGTAGAGGAAGGACATTAGAGCTAAGTAAGGCTTGTCGGTGAAGGGGCCAGTCCAAAACATATGGAATAAGCGAGGATTTTCGGGATCACATGGTGTAGAAAGAGCAGCATGGGGGGTATGTTTGAGTGGTGCAGGAAGAGGTAGCTGAGGTTCCCAATCTACTCCAGGTTTCCTGACGAGTCCCGCGTCAGGGTCATCGGCGACCTGGCCTTCAATGACAGGTGGAGGTCGTCGAATGGGATTAGGATGCATGGCGTCGTCGTCATTGGTGCGTGAAGGCAATTCTACGGTTGAATTTGCCTGTTCCATATAGATGTATTTCCAGTCGTCCATCTTCCCTCTCCTTGACCGCTGGCCATTGTCCAGTCCTCCACCGAGTCGAAGAACTTCTAAGCAGTCACGTACGTACTTCCGAGGGTGCTATATGAGACACGGCGCGGATGTTGGAGACGACTGAGACATACCTTTCCCTCTGAGAAATCGCAGTGTTTCATGATGACATCCATATCAGCGACACTACCTGGCACTGGGCGCGGCGGATACGCAACGTGAGGCGGCGCACTCTGAATGTCAAGGTATACTCTTTTGGGACCAGCTCCAACGGTATCAGTATCAGCATCAATTGCAATGGCATCAGGTGGTGGCCTGTAGCGTGAAGGAGCCATAGTTCGTTGTTTTACAGGTACAGGTAGGGCTGGGTTTGAAGGTGGTGAAGCCAAACCTATCTCCTTCGGTACTATGAATAGAATTCCAATACTAGTTAGTAATTCGTTACGAGGTAATAATAATAATAAAACGTACTGCTGCGCCGGGAGGGATAATGTCCGCTCGCGACCTCCCATTGCCATATTCGCTGCAAGTCTTCCCGTCTGAACACCAACGTCGATGGCTCTCCTTGAGGCCACGATTCAGGCCACTCGGGCCCTCCAACATTCCTCGAAAAGAGCATTACGGTCATGACCATTGCCAGACATGCAAAGCATATTAACAAAGGCGTCCGTCTCTTCCCTATTAATCTGGGTATTTTGCCTTGAAAATGGCGCCAACGAGGAAGATTCGGTGCTAAGACACGTAAACGACGATTCCGAACGCCTGGAATCGGTACTAGAATCTGTTTTGTCCAGGATCCTTGGGATTTGTGGCCTAGTTTTTCGTACACGGCCGAATGAGTTGGAAGGTCGTTACTGGGCATAATGCCAGGAAAAAGGCCCCGCCAGTTGTAGTGGCCACCGCAGAGAAGAAAGAAGACGAAGAGTGAGGAGAAAAAAATTAGGAGGAGATGCGGGAGTAGAAACGTGGAAAGGTAGGTGGCTGTACAACTCGGAAATAATATTCACAGCGGCGCTAAGCTCAACATTCAAACAAGTGACACCTCAGATGTACAGTTAGGAGATAATTTTATAGTAAAATATCTTACAAGACTTGAAGACAAGACTGAACATACGAATCAAGAAACTCAAACTCAGTCGCCTGAGGTTTCGCGGGATTAAGGTTGGACTACAGCTACTCACTGTGCGTCCACACGATCAAGAAGACACTGAAAATGAGAATTTCCACAAGATATCGTAAATTGACAGATGAACGAATTGTGTAAGAGAGAGAAAAGCTGGCCTAAAGGAGGAATGTGCTCCTCCAACTTAGAACCCTTGTTGATATAGCGATACACATAGAATGAAGCCGAGCATGAAATGAAGAACGATAATTGTTAAGCTCTGGTCCTCCAGCTGAAGGTAACACATTGCTGTTCACCTGAGCGTAAAAAAACTGAAGGCCAGGCCGTGGCTTGGCCCACAACGAGCACAACGAGCAGCAGAGCTTGACAAAGAATGAAAAAAAGTAGCGAGTGTTCGACAGTGACTTTCAAAGCAGCCTGGTCATAGAAGCATCCTGGATTTTATGCAGGCGAAACCAGAGCTGGTATCAGCAGAAAACAGCAAGATGTATGTAGTACGTCTTCAAGATAAAGCAAAATTTTAGTCAGTTCAGCATCGCGGTATTAAATGGAAAAATATAAGACATACCGAGCTATTGCGTAGCGCCATACACCAGAATCTCACCCAGAGTTCAAAATATCATCGGATAACAATACTTTCCAAGTACCTAAGAAATTCTTGCCTCCAGACTGGAGTATCCAAGGACCCGGCTCAAACCCGGCTTGGATGACACTCAGCTGAGAGTAACCAGATCAGTTTCATGGGATTATGGTTCCATAGTGGTTGGAGATCCCTTTCATCCAAATTCTAGCTCTCGGTGAAGGAAGCAAAAGTATCGAGCCCGGCTGGACCGTGAAGGAGAAAGGACAAGCGCTCGCTGAGCGCTTGAAGAGGTGAATTATGTAAGCATTGGTAACGCGCTTCGCAGGTTTCGGCACAGTCCGTTGACCGTAGCCACCATCCGAGCCACCACCTGCGTCGAATTCGCAGTCTCGACTCTCCGACACCTTGCAGCTGAATGATATATATCTTGCTAGCACTAAAAGGAAACCCCATGATGTACCGTAGCTGCATACGAATTGGAATAATTTCCCTTGGATCTTCGAATGACGCATGGTTAGTGGTCTTGTGTCCCTGTCTAATGACTTGCTTCTATAGGATTTCTGCGTTGTAATCTCAAGTGCAAGGAGGAGCACTACATTCATGAAACCGAACTTGCATCAGCTTGTATTCGAATCCACAATCACACAGCCCGTGACCGCCTCACACTGCCAGTTTCTGGTTGAGCTTCCTCCTTCGGATCTTTTGATCTTTCTTTTTGACAGGGAGTGCTCGACTCGGGATCTAATGCTACAACACAAATAAAGCTTATAAATTTATCCTTCGCAGCAAACCCCCCCTGCCCCCCAGTATGGTTCCCCCTTTACATCTCCTGCTCGGTATCTGCAGTCTATTTTCCAAAGCATACGGTCAGGATGGTCGTGAGTCTGCTTAATCCACTCCAGGAATTAGCTTCTGATGTAGTACCTCCTTAGTTGCTCAAATGCGCTACGTTTCTCTCCCTTTGGGTAGCGTGAGGCCTTCAGGATGGCTCTATGATCAAGTATAGGATTCCATTCCTAACCCAAAGATCAGTTTTGTTGAATGACATCGATTTTCTTCTATAGCTCATGGTGCAAACGAACGGCCTTGCAGGTCACGAACATGAATTCTACAATTAGTACTATCCGTCCACATCTTTGCAATCGGTCCGGTACTGAAACATCACTACGACAGCGTTGCACAAACAGATTGGCTAGGAGGCGATGCTTTCTATTCTGATCTCGAAGAAGGTCAGTAACTCCAAGTGGCAATGCTGACGCCGCAATGCAATTGAATTTTCGCTTTCATAGCGGGTAGTTACTGGTTCGTAAGTATGCATAGTAAATGCGACCCCTTAACCACGGTTCTGATTCCGAAAAGAATGGCATGGTTCCAAACGGCATTCTAGCCAACAGTACGGCGATAAACGAGGCTA
Organism: Neonothopanus nambi; assembly: GCA_003987895.1. Lineage (NCBI taxonomy): Eukaryota > Fungi > Basidiomycota > Agaricomycetes > Agaricales > Omphalotaceae > Neonothopanus > Neonothopanus nambi. The sequence continues at coordinate 11,488 of RCHF01002757.1, read as the reverse complement.
CTCAGGCTTTCCTCAGCTACGTCATCTCTCATCGGGATTCGACTGGCTGGACGGGACCAGAGGTGAATACTAACAAGACGCGTTATCTGTGGGGGAGGTAACGAGAGTTCATTGTATATATCTTGTATTTCACGTGGAGCTCATACACGCTTGTTTCAGGTATCCGTTCTTGCTTGGTGCTATACAAATGGCAGAATATAACGCAACATTAACGGATCAAATTGTCCCGGCTTTGTACAAGTTCGTGAATCTTGCCAATACTATGCTCCATAACAACGGAGAGGGTGTAGAAGAGTGGGGCGCCGCGCGCTGGCAGGATTTTGCTATAACCCTACAATGGTATTGGGTTGGATCTTTTCATTTCAAGACTATGATCTAAGATTCGCTGTTAGGCTTTACGAACATCACCCGAACGAGAACGAAAACCTACTGATTGATACCATGCAACAGCTGAGGTTGACTGGTGTCCCTTGGGAAGAAGTATTCGCACCAGAGGTTGGTTATAGTTAGAGGCTCCCCTTCTTTCACGTTTAAGTGACTCTATATAAACAGAATTTTCCAACTGGTCCAAGTAGGCCTCTACCCTCCACCCTTAGTTCTTCACTGATCTTCCTCTAGCTGAAAATCTATCGAACCCTTTCGGAAACAACAGCGTAACCGTAAGTTGCACATCCCCCGACGCAGGAGCCATCATGTGCTTACTTCGACCCCTAATTAGTGGCACGGTGTTAATATAGCTGAAGCACTGAAAGCACTACCCGTGGCTTACCGCTTCTCTCATAATCAGTCAGGTCTGTGATTTTTTCGTTCATTCCTTAGTTCATATAAATTTGAACATGTTACTCGTTCAGATCTCGATAGAGCCAGCGAAGGATGGGATCTACTTTTCAAGTACCATGGCCGTCCTTCTGGGATCTTTGCCGCAGACGAGTATCTAGCGGGTTTGGAAGCAGTCAGAGGGTATTGCCAATGTTCCCGATGTTGTCAATACGTTGCTCATTCACTAATATTAACAGAACTGAACTGTGCCTAGTTGTAGTGAGATATCATGTTCTTAAAGCCCGACTTTATTTCTGCTGATAATGCACTTCTAGGAAACGATGTACTCGTGAGTAAATCAGCAAGGCGAATTTTCTTGGGCTCACGTACTCTAAAGCGGTTCATACTTGTATCAGGCAACCGGTGATACGAAATGCTTGGATAGGGTGAGTTCGGATTTCGCTTGTACTAAATGATACACTTGAATTTAAGTTCATGGGCAGATAGAGCGGGTTGCATATAATGCTCTTCCAGCTACCCTCACTGGCAGTTGCGTCAACATCCTTCTCTTATAATTCTTGTGTCCTAAATGCCGGCAGATTTCTGGTCACGTCAATATCTTCAGCAGCAAAATCAAATTGCGGCGAAGAACATGAATCCGTGAGTTCTTTAATCATAAATGAAACATTATAAATCTGAGTTTCTAATTTTTCTATGCTTGGGCTGTAGCGATCCGTTCCCAAGAGATGGGTTCGTACTGATCTCTATTGATTCAGTTCAAGTTCGTTGATATGGTTTCTCGATTCAGGGCATATTCAAATGTCTTCGGGTTGGAACCTAATTATCCGTGAGTTGGGTGAAGGTCTATATACACAGCACACCGTGACCAATCAATCGGCGTTTTTCAGCTGTTGCACAGTCAATCACCCCCAAGGATGGCCTAAATTTATCTCTAACGCATTCGTAACCGCAAACAACGGAACCTCCCTCGTCCAGGCATATCTCGGACCGTTCCAAACATCGACAACGCTGTCATCTGGTTCGTATATGCCTGACTTGAAGTTGGGCAGCACTGACCATAGTAATAATGGCCTTAGATAACAATGTTAGTGTCATTGTGGATACAACATACCCATTCAGCGACAGCCTCAACACTACTATTATCGCTGCAAAACCTTTTACTTATTACGTGCGAATTCCGAGCTGGGTGGTTAATGGAACGATATCGATCAATGGAGGAGAAGCAAAAGCTTTGGCACCGAGTGACGGGCTTCAGGCTATTAGTGTTGATGCTGGCACGACGAGATTTGCGTTGGAAATTCCAGCAGAGATTACTACAGGTATTTAGGTAATGTCATATTCTATGTCATTCGCTGATCCAGATATTGTTCAGAGACTCGACCTCATGGATCAGTCGCTGTCCAGAGAGGACCTCTTCACTACGCCTTCGACAGTAAGTATCTAGTCTACAACTTCAAATTCATGCCAATCGACTAAATCACGAAAACCCCTCTCAGTTTCGCGAAGCAACAAAACCCTCGCTCAAAATGCCCAACAGCCTCTCGCAGTCGACCTCGAATTTGATGCAACTGATGCGTGGCAATACGCTATCGATCCTTCCACACTCAAATTCATGAGTCACCCCCCAGCTTCTGGGATACTCCCGTCACCCGTATTTGACTCCGGGCTACCTCCACTTTCGATTACGGTTACTGCTTGTCCGATTGATTGGGCGGAAGCTGGGGATACTTTTGCTGCATCTCCGCCGGAGAACCCGGCGTGCACTGGGGCGCAGAAGACGATAACTTTGTCTCCTTATGGCGTTAGTCTACTCATGGCTTCTCAGTTTGAGTGATGTTTTGAGTGCTGATTTACTTGCTCCAGGCGACAAAACTGCGGATAAGCGAGTTCCCTGTATTCTCCGCTAGTTAGCTAAGTAGGCCTGTGAATTTTGTATGAACTTTCGATTTGTGTATCTCTTTCACTCGTTCTACATGATAATTTTATTTATTATGTATAGTGTTCTGGATTTCAACTGACCTCTGTGTGTTAGAAATGAAGTCGGTCAAAGCGAGCTTACTTCGCTGAGTAAGCAGGAGGAAAAACTTTACATAAATGCCACGCGCTTGATCTACAAAACACCCGCTCTCCTCGTACTGAGTACCGATTTTCTTTAAAACATTTCTATTTCATTACTCGTCGACCGCTAACATCGAGATTGCGAGTCGGACGTAAGTCTGTTATAGCATACAGCAAGGCGATCCCATATCCGCTGAGGCAATGTGTGGCCCCGGGTAAATATGAAGTGGCATGCTTCAGGGCTTATAAGTAAAATTATTTGCATGAACTGGTCGATGTCCTTACCAACGTTACCCCAAGAGCTCTACGATGCCATCATCGACGAGCTGAGCGAATCACTTACCGATATCCAGTCCTGTGCGTTGGTGTGTCGTGACTGGCTTCCGCGTTCACGAACGCATCTTTTTCGGTCGCTTTCCCTTCCTTTATCCCGAGATGAAGATAAGACGTGCTTCTTCCAACAGCGCTCAGCTTTCTCTTCCATCACTCATCTCACGACCTACACCCGCCGACTGACGTTGAATTTTCGGACCTGCTTGCACGAAGCACCATGCCACACAACAGTTGCTGATGAAGAGGCAGAATGGCTGCCGTTCTCGAACCTCCTGGAGGTCGTGATCCTTTCGCTCCCTTGTGTCCATAAACCAGCCGTAGCAAACTTGCTAAGACGGAATGCGCACATCAAAAGTCTTGAATTCCGAGACGCTTGCTTTACAGGTGTGGAGGATATCGCACAGCTCTTCCGAGCTTCAGGCGAGATGAAACATCTACGCGAGCTGCAGCTTGCTTCATTGAGCCCTTTTTGGTCCGTAGGCCGCCAGGAGGAAGTGAAAGACGTTGCTGAGCCAACAACGGTCACGATAGCTGCACCACGTCGTTTGAGGATGTTATCTCTCCCGTCGTGGTTGAACTTGCAATCGTTATTCATTTCACCGTTCGCGCTGAAACACCTTAGGAAGCTGAGGCTTAGCGCCGACAATGGACTAGAGGAACACCGGGATATCCTTCGCTCTCTGGCTTCTCTTGAAGAGCTCGAGATTGTAAAACAAAGTAGTTGTTGTAAGGCTTCTCCTCTTGAATTGCCCCTCACTCATTCAATGCCAACACTGCAGACAATCAAGTAGATTTAAGCTCTTTGAAAGACTTGCGTTCAATCGAAAAACTCACCTTGGACTTTGGCAACATATTCGGACAACACATCCACCGACATCTAGATACCATTTCAAGCCTTCCGAGCCTTCCTACTCTTCAATACATCGAGGTACACTCGCGTGACGATCATTCGCTCTGGTGCCCAGTCCCGTCGAGTTCCGCTCTTCGACTAGATGATTGTCTTCGGAAGGTTGTATGCATCTTGCCTGCGCTGAAGAAAATATCCATTTTGGTGGGCTTTGACGCTGCTACGCATCATCAGCTACTTCCAGAGGCAGATGATCTTCGGCACATGTTTCCGCAGATGAGCAAGGCCAACATGTTGCATATCCATATATCCGATTAATTCTTTCTTCACGCGCAGACGGCGGACGTCATCGTGTACAGAATTTTTTGCTCTGGTCTTGGCACTTGCCCTGGTCCTGCTCAGGCTGCTCTAGTCTCGTACCCAGCCGCCTAGGTGCATGGATCCCGGAGCGATCCCTCTGCCCGCTCGGACAAGTCCGGCGGAGTTCGAAAATCGAACTGCAGAGAGTGCACCAAGACGTCTGGTGCATTTTGTATAGAGAGCGACACATAACGTCAAGATRCTGAGAATTGGTTGCAAATTGGTTGAACTCTCAAGGGAAGAGGGGTCACCTTTACAATGCATGTTCATGAGGATGTTCAGGAGTCCAGCAAATGAGTAAAAGCTTAATGTGTTCTTCTGGGGCCTTGACTGCACTGTCATAACTGGTACTAGTACAGGAAAAACAGTTTCACTCGAGAAAACATCAGAATCCAATGGAAACTCATCAGTCAAGCCATACAAGTCCTCTGAGGCCGTATTGTTGAAGCAAAGGTGAGACTACGAAAGGCTGCACAGTACAAAAAAGGAAGGTTTGGAACTTAATTAGGAAGGACACGTGCTACCCTGATGTGACAAGGGTGTTACATGACGTCATGTGTCGTTCTCTATACAAACTGCACCAGACGTTGGGAGACGTTAGGGTGCATTGGTGCAACCTCTGCAGTTTGATTTTCAAACTCCGCCGGACTTGTCCGGTGGGTCACTCCGCTTGCGGATGACAGCAGAGGTAAAAGCACCCGTTCGTCTAGGTACAAGACTAACCTGCTCTGGGATCCGAAGAATGGCACACTCTCACAGTGGTGTTGGGGTCTATATCGACCCCTTGACGATTTGACGGGTCTGACTTTTAGACGCCGTCAATCAGGGTCCGACGAAATGTCAATGGTCAATGCGTGCCACCAACGAAGGATATTATTGTGTAATAGGGCTGCTCAATTCTAAAAGCTCAAACGGCTCGAACGGCTCAAGAGCTCAAAAAGCTCATCGTGATTCTACGGGCGGTGAGTAAGGAGCTGTCCGAGCAGTCAGCTGACCTTCTCGGACCTTCTCGGCTTCTAGCGGAGCTAGAATTTCGTTAACGGTTAGCAGCGCAGGCCAGCTTCGGTCGCGGTACTGGGGGACGTATGGCTCCAGGCTCATTGGTAAGGCATCGAGTTCGTGTCTTAACAGAAGTATCAAAGACATCTACTACATCAACCTCAAGTATCAGAGTCAAAGAGATCCCCCCATAATGTGTGCGGAAGAGATACATAAGTACGAGAAAGATGAAGTGGAAAGATGTAGTGATTATCGATTACTAATGAAATTCTAGCTCCGCCAGAAACTGGGAAGGTCAGCTGACTGCTCGGACAGCTCCTTCCTTATTTGTAGATACTCACCGCCCGTAGAATCACGATGAGCTTTTTGAGCTCTTGAGCCGTTCGAGCCGTTTGAGCTTTTAGAATTGAGCAGCCCTAATTACTATTACTTAGGTAGTTTGCAACAAATTAAATTGTCAGCAATCCTGCATTGACGTTGAACATTGAACGTTGACCCGTCACGGGTCAAGGGTCTGACCCAATTCGTCACGCGTCAATATTGACGTTGAAACGTTGACCCGTCAAGAGTCTGACGCCCGTCTGACTCCGTTAAAATGTAGCACCACTGCACTCTCATGTAGGTGGGCGAGGCTTCTCCAGTGTCCACCAGGTGCCCACACAACGTGGATCATGCTTCCCGTACTTCCTCTCGAGATATACGAAGAAATAATTGACCTGCTGGACGACTCCACGGGAGACCTACAGGCTTGCTCGCTCGTCTGTAGTGACTGGCTTCCCCGCTCGCGTTCGCACCTATTTCACTCGCTTTCTTTGCCATTCCGCAGGAAACAGGATCAATGCTGCGTTACGGATACACTGTCAATTCTTTTTTCAATACCCCACCTCGAAGACTACGTTCATCGTCTTACGCTTAACTTTCGTAAAATACCTTTTACTAGCGATACCTCCGATGCTCTGGAGATAGCGCTAGCGGATGAAGTCATATATCGTCTACCGTTCAGGAAACTTCACCAAGTCATTTTTATTGGAAAGAGGTTCATTGACATGTCTGCAACACAACATTCTTATGAATATTCTGGGCTGTTGGGACGAAATCCATATATAAAGACGCTAGAGTTGAGATGGTGTAGTTTTGCGAATCCGGAGACTTTTGAAGGTTTTTTCGCGCGTTTTAGTCGGGCGATCGAGGGAGGCTTGCAGGAGTTGCGGATTGTTCATGTTGGGTGTCATGAGAAGAGGCAAAGGCAGGGTGTTAGTGTCGAGGGTGGCCACAAGGATGTGCAGTTGGACTTGTCCCCAGCGCTTCGTCCGGAAGCTTTGGAAGTGTCAAATGCCAGTGCCACCGAAGTGATATCTTTCATCGTCAACTCACCACAGTCGATGATTGATCTCGCCGGAATGAAAAGGCTGAGACTTTATGCGGAGCACGCGGAAGGTTTCGAGAAGTTCTGCAAGCACTTGCTGGGGAGTTGCGGTCCGTCACTTCGTGAGCTGGAGTTAGAGATACCCTATAGAAGTGGTACGTAACTCATGACTTTTCAGCTCGCAGCTATACATACCGAGACATATGAAAACACCTATGTAGTATTCTCCCTGGACATCAGTTCCGCAATCCCAAAGTTAAACCCGGATTCAAATCTGACAAGTCTTACACTAGACTTTGGCAACATCTTTCAAGCCTTTTGCACCGATACCTACATCTCTATCATATCCGAGCTACCCTCTCTCTTCCCCACCCTCAACCGCCTGATTCTCCCATCAAAAGACGACGATGTACTGCTCCCACAGCCTGTATCAGCGAAGGTTGCGGGGAGACTTGATGAGGCGTTCGCTTGCCTAGCGAGAAATACGTCGACTCTGAGAGAGATCCGTTTGGTTGTTGTGTTGAATCGGGCTGTGAGGAGTACGGAACTTGTGAAAGAGTACAGCTCGGAGAGGTGGGTAGAGGAGATGTTTCCCGAGACCTATAGGTTGGAGGTGCTTAGGGTTTGTACGTCCCGGTTTTTCCAAAAGGTAGCGGGGGCGTTTGTGTCACATTGATAAGCTGTATCCGCAACCTGTGTATATTATTACTAAAGCTATGGAAATGAGCACGGAGGGAAGGGGATTAACAGGATACAGTTTGTGGCCATTCATTTGGTACTTTTAAGTATGAATGACAAATGAATGGATACATTTACAACCAGTCAAAGCGGCAGTTCGCACCAGGAAAATTACACAACAAATATATAGGGCACGGAGGAAATTACAATGAATGTACAGACCATGGAAGTATGATAACAAGCCCTGAATTCAAAGTTGGAGCCGAGGTTCAGTCTGGTACTGGCAAGAGTGGCCATCCAAGAATCAGGCGTATATGGCTTGGGACCACAGAAGATCAGAACTGTTGTCGCGCGCATCGTAAACAACAGTGATGACACCTTCGAGGATCGCAATTGCTGGGGTGTCGTTAGACTTCATACCGCCAACAGATTCCTCATGTTGCCAGCTATCGTTCTTATATGTGTCCACCAAGACGAGTCCTTTGCCATCATTAGACTGGAATGCCATCAAGGCAGTGCCTTGGTTAACGGAGGTGGCACTAATGCCATACGCAGTCTTCTGATTCGGGGCTGATACTAGTTTGCGAGTCCATGACTTTGTGGATGTGTCATACGCAGTGTTCTGCGTCTTGCGGTTGCTGTCGTTTTCAGAGAAAAGAAGACACAGCAGACCGTTGAGCGTGTAGAGGGCCGGAGAGCCCCAAGTGTACTCGTTAACAGACGTCGCGGGCATCCAGCCGCCAGCTGGATCCCAGATTGTATACATAAGACGATTCCCCTCCCCTTGGAAAGCACAGAATAGCTTGCCGTTGAATGCACACAAGGAAGGGGTAGCATTAGAACCAGTGGCAAGCATGGCTCGGTTACCCCATCTCTTAGTGGTGTCATCATATTGGTAGTGGACGAGAGAGCCACCGTAGGAGCAGGCTGCATGAAGGACACCATTGAAGTCAGCAAGAGCAGGACCGACGCTGACATTATTAGGGAGGTAGTCCCCGATAACGGGTGTCTTGGGACCCCATGACTCGTTGTTGCAGGTGGCATAGTAGAGAAGCTTATCGTCGTTGCTGACCCAAAGGCACCACAATTGTCCGTTATGGACAGTCAGTGCTGGAGATCCACGACAGCGGCCGGTACCGCTAGAGAAAATCATGTTTTTATTGGTCCATTTGTATGCAGCTGGACTGATAAGCTGTCCCTCCTGTATGAAAATCATTCGTCAATTGCCGCCAGGAGGAAACATGTAAAAATACCCACCTGAGAGGCATGGCTTTCAACGGCTTGAGTTGCGTACATTTGTATATTGCTGAAGTTGGTATTCTTCGATGATGAGGTTCGTCCAACCTCAGCCAGCTTTTATACCAATCGACATAATATCCAACAAAATCATCCATGTCTCGCGGCACAAGCAGAACACACCGCTCGAGACTTTAGATGGACTGGCTACAAGTCCGCAAGCAATATCTCTCGGATTTTCAATTGGACTAGACGTTTAAGCGAGAAATCTGCCGTTCTGCGCGGAGCGACAATCCAGCAGAGTGAGCAGGAGTGTACAATGTGACCTCTGAATCCATACATAGGGATTGGCATGCAATAGAACCGCAAGCAATTTCTAGTGGGCTTTGCACCATTGATCCGGCTTGAAACTTGAAGTTCTATGTGAAAACTGGAGCCCTTCTGGACGATGAATAGAATACGCTAAGCGAATGAATAAACTGATTGGGCAGACTGAGAAAGGAGGCACACATACAGAGAGTAGAGAGCGCGAAATCTTCAAGGAAAACCGGCAGAACCGCTATTCAGCGCAGTGATATTCTTGCTGGACTGAGTCAAAGAGCTCCTCCTATGGCGGCTGCTTTTATGGCGCACCCGACATATCAAGATTCAAAAGACGCGGAGAATCCTATCCCAGCCTAGTCAGGTGCGGTGGCGGCTGTGGTAAATGCCTCCTCAGCGTCAAGGCGGTATCAACCCGGCCTGGAAACAACATATTGCACAAGCAAGTCCCCATCCCAAACCCCTTCAAGTCTCCTCCGTGCCCTCTCGGATTGCTAGCAAGGCTCGAGATGTTGAGGAGTCGGAAACAACAGAAGAACGTGGCCTGGTTCTCAGATGCTTAATGCTAATGGTCTTTTTCAGATGAAAATCGAGGATGGGAAGCCTGAGCAAGAACTGATGAGTACTGGCGAACCGTACGAGACGCGCACGTGGCACTGCTCCGAAGACTCGTGTCCGGGCCAAAAACACAGACCTCCCCAAGACCTCCCGTTCAGAGTTCTCTACCCCACAGCAATGGGATACTTGGGAATAGCAAATGAATGGATACATTTACCACCTATCAAAGCGGGAGTTCGCACCAGGGAAATTACGCAATAAATATATAGGGCACGGAGGGTTGAATTACAATGAATGTACGGTGCAGAATTAAGAACGTAGCGTGATGAAGTGGCCAGCTCGCTTTACAAAGACATCTTGTATCCTAATGTGATACAACTAGACCATGGGTACGATAGCAAGTCCTACATTARAAGTTGGARSCAATAATATAATTAATCATATCGTCTTGTGGCAGTTCTGGATAGTCCATGACAAGAACTCCGTAGTGTGCCTGAAGAGGACCGGTGACGATCTTGTTGCGCAAGTGAACATTAACTCCAGGGGTATACTCGTCTCTGATATTCCAATATCCGACAGCGAGTTGCAAAGGCGCAACTGGCCCAGCTCCTGAGACTGGCCGAGCAGATGTCATGCTAGTATAGTTGATATAGAGGTTCGAGTGGCTCTGGTCTACCCTGGCCTGATCCATGAGCTTGGTAACAACCTCAAACTTCTGAGGGACAATATCTTTCGGAGCTCCTGACAATCGCCACTGGTCTTGGATGACCAAGTCGCCGCCAGCTTGGACCGGGATCGTGAAACGAGGGGAGTTATCATGTTCAGACCAAACAGTGGCATCTATACCAAGCTGTTGATTCGTGAGATCCGCCTTGTAGCGACGAATGAGCTGTATCTTTCCTTGGATATCCGCTAACATAGGCAAAGATGACTTGGTATTCCAATACTTTGACTCGCCACGGATGAGTGCAGTGACAGCGGTGGCAAATGAGGTGGGATCAACAGGATTTTCATCCTTTAGCTGGACGATGATCCCTTCCTTAGAGTGAGAACGAAGCCAGGAGTAAATGTCGTTCATGACATCCTCGAAATACATGCCAAGCGAATAGGACCCATGATACATTATCAGGAAGCCGTCCTCGAGGCGGCAACGCAGGTCAAAGTAACGAATACCTGCATTGAGCTGGGCAAGGACTGTCATATTCTGGGTCGCAACCCATGGCACAATACTGATCGCACAGGTGTCATGGGTACCCGGAATGGATATGTCAGTAATTCGAAGGTTCGGTCTGGTGCTAGCAAGAGCGGTCATCCAGAAATCGGGCGTATAGTTGGTGAGGGTAGCTTGGGACCACAGAAGATCGGAATTGTTGTTGCGTGCATCGTAAACAACATTGATAATACCGTTGAGGATCGCAATTGCTGGGGTGTCGTTAGACTTCGCACCGCCAACAGATTCCTCATGTTGCCAGCTGCTGTTACTATATGTGTCCACCAAGACGAGGCCTTTACCGTCATTAGACTGGAACGCCATTAGAGCAGTGCCTTGGTTGAAGGAGGTGGCACTAACGCCATACGCAGTTTGCTGGTTCGGGGCTGATATTAGTTTGCGAGTCCACGACTTTGTGGATGTGTCGAACGCGGTGTTCTGTGTCTTGCGGTTGCCGTCATTTTCGGAGAAAAGGAGACACAGCAGACCGTTGAGCGTGTAGAGGGCAGGAGAGCCCCAAGTCTTCTCGTCAGTAGGCACTGGACGTACCCAGCCGCCAACCGGTTCCCAAGTGGTCCACATAAGACGATTCCCGTCTCCCTGGAAAGCACAGAATAACTTGCCGTCGAATGCGCACAAGGAAGGGGTAGCACTAGAGCGAGCGAAAAGGCAGCGTCTACCCCATCTCTTAGCGGTATCATCATATTGGTAGTGAACGAGGTCGCCACCATAAGAGTAGGCT
>RCHF01002754.1:0-11814 GCA_003987895.1 Neonothopanus nambi | reverse complement strand
GGGAATTAAGAATTGAAGCTGCCCTAAGCTGTCAATTAAAATACAAAGACCATCTGTACCCATTGCCTGAGTATAGAATAATTACAGTGCATGCTAAGGCATTTAGTTATTGAGATCAATTGGCCTAAATAAAAGATACTGGCTAAAGTCCCTCACCATCTGGTGGAAATAATAATTCCATCTGCAGAGTAGAGCTGGACCTACCCACCCATTAAATAGCCAGGGACTTTTAGGATGCTGTCTGAGTATAACTCACTGGAATATGAAGGAGAATAATTACAATCTGGAGGGACAAGTCATCAGATGGACTGAAAATGTACTTCCAGAATTAAGATTGAATTTTATTTGGTCAATTACTGTGAAGAATGGCAACTTAAAAATGCTATGAAAGGAGAAACAACTATTTCTTATTTTAAACTAAGGGATACAAGGTCCATCTGGACATTTCAGCCTCCATCTGGTAATAAATACCAGACAGGTCTGTCAAAGAATAAAAATAATTCACAAGTTGCTGCCAGATGGAACTTCAAATAATTATGAGGTGACCAGATGAGGCTTCTGGATAATATTGCTGACTCACTGGATGATTATGACACATTGAGATGATTTTCTGCACAAGGGTCTTGCCCAAGGAAAAATAAACAGGCTATGATCCGACATGTCTCAGGTGCACCATGAGGTGAGACTGAGCTGTGCCTGTAAAATTTAAACAGATCAAGCCAAAGCAGAACCTACTGAGTATGTCTGAGACATCTGGAGCATGATTGACAAGCCTCTGCAGGCACAGCACCTCCATCTGGAAGTCAGATAAAAATAAGTATTGGCAATTCTACAAGATGGTGCCATTATTCATCACAATAAATTAAATTGTGGAGCACAAAAGCATGGTCGGCATGCCTGGAGTGCAGCTATGCTGCCTTGGTGGTCAAAGCGTCTGATCTGCACCCAACAAAAATACTAAAAGTCATAAAACCCAAAAAATATTATTCTTACCTACAAAAATGGACATGTAAAATGCCTTATGAGGAGATACACAATGCCTCTTTTCTGTTTTTCAGTTTCTTAGTATAAAAATCCCAGATCTGTCTATTTTCTGTTCGATATATATTATTTTCTGTTGCAGATAGTATAAAAGGACTAGTTATTTTGTAGATACCAAAGCAAGTACTGCCCCAGCACAATAGCTAAAGCAGGAACCTTCTATAAAAAGACAAATATAGCCTGGCTCCTTGGAGTTTCAGTTTTCTGAATCCTTAAAAGTTCTTGATAAAATTTGAAGTCCCTTTTGTGGCACATCTAACTTGATAAAAACCTGAAACTGCTGAACTGTGATCTGCTGTCTGCTGTGATTTTGCGAGACTAATTTTCTGTACTGTGTCCTGTCCGATTATCTGTCCATCTGGTCATTGTGTTCACCATCTGGTGCCTCCAACTATATTGAGAAATTCTGATTTTGAGTCCTGAAGCCTACAAAGCTTATCTGTGAATTGTCTGATGTGTATTTTGTCTGACTGTGCATAAAACATTGTCCAGATTGAGACTATCCAAACTAAAATAATAAATACAAGTTCAATTACTGAGCTAACTGTGTGGAACCTTTGACAACACCAGCTGCTGCTCGTGCATTAAATTGATTGTGTGTGTGTGTGGTGTGTTTTGGTCTCAGGATTGTTACATATCCCCACCATACCGACTGCATTAGTGTGTTGCACATCTTCATTGAATGTAACTAGGGGTGCCAACAGCTTGGCTAGCTTGTCAGCTTGAGCTGAGCCTAGCCTAGCTGAGCTGAGCTGCTTATTCAAACAGCTTGATTGGAGCCATTTCAGCGAGCAGCTCTAGGCAGCTCCTAAGCCACTGCTTAGCTAAGGCATGTCTGTTGTATATGGTCCCTCGGTATTAATTACAGCCATCAGTTTCTTTGCTCATCCAAAGTTGAAAGGAGTGTTGAGAAAGACAGTGTAGAAGCCAGCAGAGCACAGGAGGGCATTCAAGGCACGAGTGATAGTGAGAGATTCAAAAGTTCCAATTTGGAACATTTCTTTGGGACCCCATGGGATTTTCCATTTTGGGAGGTTCTTACATGCTCAGTTATGAATCCCAATGGAGTGGATTTGTTGTATTAATTCAAAGTTAATTCAAAGTACTTAGTGGTAAATATAATACTGAGTTGCTTCTAAACGTGGACTTGGGGGTATGTGTAGGTACACACACTCTGACAATCACATACAACAATGTCAGCAGGTGTGAACACAAGTAAAATTGACACAAGGTGGATTTTACCTTCTAGCTGTGCCATTGTTGACAACTCTGCAAGGAAGGTAGATAGTGGAGAAGAGGAAGGAGGGGAACTGGCATAGAGCTGGGGTCTATTCTTGTCAGAGGAAGGTTAGATGAGAGGTGAGTCAGAGTAGGCAGAGGGAGGTGGTTGGGTAGGAGGGGAATGATAAGGATATGAATATGGAGGAAAAGCAGTCACATAGCTAATGCRTAATATTCTGAGCTCGAATCAAGCTGGGTGAACAGGGCTGTTGCAAGTGAGACGAGCAGCAGAAGATTTGGCACATTCTTCAACTCTAAATGTATGATCAATGGATTTGTTGAGCTCAAAATCAGCACATTCAAGATTTCATTATAAGCCTAAGAATATGAGTGGACCAAATTGAACCAATGAATTAGAAGAGTGAAAGGACTCAAAAAGGGGAATTGACACACTGAGGACTGTAGGCAACTTGGACCACCAATAGCATACCAATCTACTTCATTAAAACCCAGCTCAGTGTACCAGCTAGCTCAACAAGCCACCTGGAATATTCAACACATTCTTCAACTTGAACACATTGTGTTTGGGGTAAGTTGTGTTCAATTGAGTGGCAAGAGTGGGTGATTGGTACAACAAGTCAAAGAGCCTCTTCATGCTATTGAAAGGAGCTTTTGAAACTTGAGGAACTGTATAAGGTCTATTCTATAAGCTGCATAGTTGTCTGGTAAGCATCTGAAAGTCAGAGAACGATACAAGAAGACAAGAAGACATACATAGCTTGGGAGAGGGAGCCCAGCAACTGGCTCAGCAGCTGGCTTAGCCATTATGGAATGGCTCAGAGAGCCAAGCCATTATAAGTTAGGGAGCTGGGAGTGGGCAAAGCTGAGCTGTTGACACCCCTAAATGTAACTTTACTTTCCCTTCCATATTGCACTTCACTGAAGTGAAAACTAGCCTCCTCACAGCTTAGGCTCACTGATTCTGCCCCTATAGGATCTAACTAAGCTGTGAGGAAGCTATGTTTCACTTCAGTGTCTGCAATAGCTTTGGGCTAGTAGTTGTATATCGTAATGAAAGAGTAGGCTTGACAGGATATATAGCAACAAAAGGTGAGCACTCAAACATTCAGCTCCTCTCTCAAAACTCACAGCACTAACAAGAATGTAGAGTCCAGTAAAGGCTTGCAAACTTCCATCATCCTCACTCTCAGATCTAGTCACTATGTCATTTGCACCCTCACTTCACTCCCTCCTTCCTCTCTATTCTGTCTTTCTCTATTGGACACATTGTGCTGAATGCTGTGGCTGGGATAGGAGTTATTGAGGAGAAGGGGTGGTGGTGGATAGTGGACTGTTGGCAATGATTGGAAATCACTCAGACTGCCGATGATCTACACTGGAGTACATTGGAATTATACTGGGATTCAGTGAATCGGACAATGATTTTGTTGGACATTGGTGAGCTTGCCTTTACATTCACTGAGCATCAACAGAACTCATTCACATTATGTAGTGATGTGTATGGGATGGTTCAGTGATTTACACTGGAGTCCAGTGCACTTTTGGTGGGTTTTAAGTTGCTTTCATTGAGTTTCAGTGAAGATGAGAGGCTGTTTCTATAGTGATCCACCTCAGTTGAGAATCAATGAAATTCAGCAAGCCTACAGTGAGTTTACTGGTGGAGTCCAATGATTTGTGCTGAAATTCTTCCAGATGCCAGTGAGTTCCCCTTAGATTTCGTTGAATTCCAGTGGAAGTAAGTGGTATCTTCTAGTGCACTACTATGGACTCCATCAGAGTCCAGTGGAGTACAATGTACTGTTGACAGAGCCGGCACTGAATAGCAGTTAGTAGTTCTCTGTTTCCGTTGAACTCCAGTGAAGATAACACATATTTTTAGTAATCTACTATGGGCTGCATTGGTATACATTGGCTTTTAATGGCACTGGCACTGCATTTACCAGCAAAGTTTGGCAGATTACACTGAAATCCTTCTGGGCACCAGTATGTTTTCCCCTTATTTCAGCAACTTTCAGCGTAAATGAGCAGTGTTCTACAGTGGACTCCACCAATACATGCTGAGATTCTAATATGACTTCGATGAAATACAGCAGAGCTTTGTTGATTTTCAGTGAGTCATTGTTCAATTATATTGTTAATATGCTGGAATACACTGGTCCTCATTGAAGTTGTACAGCAGAGCAGCTCAAAGTGCTGTACTTTTCAAGACATTCCAGTGAGTTTTAGTGGAGTTCAATGAAGGTGCTATGGAGCTTCAATCGTGAGGAGGCAGAGAAAGGTAGATGGAATACAATTACTTTCGTTGTAATTTAGTGTAGTCTTGGGCATTGGTGTGAGTGTTGGAATTTGGTGGACTTCACTGGATTTCAATGGGTGAGAATGGTGTGAATTGAGTAGAGCAGTCTGTGGTGGTAGCTTAGAAATGCTGGTTTTCGGTGGAGTTCAGTGACTGTGAGTCAAAGGCGGCAAAGTTTGAGACTTCGCACTTATTACTGCCAGAGTTGAGCCAGAGACTTTGAAGACAGCATCTGAAAGCCTTGAGATTCTGTGTTCTAGGACAAGCTATACTACCTAATTAAGACTCAGTTCTGATTTATTGGAAGCATAAAACCTTTGGAAAGTTGACAGAAAGTTGTTTATAAGTTTTTGAGCTGATCCAAGAGCGGTGGAGCTCTTCCAAAAATGGTACCAAAAGCTTCTGGAAGTCTGTGTAAGCTTTGTCAGCCCACGCGACAAGAACGCTGACTAAGACCTCTACGTAATTGTGAATTTTTGCTGAAAATCCCTCTCTTTTCTCGCAATTATCCCGCCGTTGAGCTTTAGGTTGGGCTAACAGGGTAGTATATGGCTACATGTATCTCTAGGAGGTTTCTTATGAAGAAGTATGACAGATAACACCTTGAAAGAGCGTTAAACAAAACAATAAAATATGAGGAGCCAGATGTATGTATTGCCTATGCACATATTTACTCCGGCAATATGGCCTAGGCCTTGGGGCTCAAGCAAGTGGACGAAGGCAAATCCTGCCGCGGTCTTCCCGCCAACGGTAGGCTGACTAAACCTGACCAAGACTCGCTATTCGATTATCAGGTGCGTTGTTGTTCGGGACGACAAGCAAGCGCTCTTTTATAAGCCCTAGGCCTGATCATGAGAAAATGATCGGAAGTTCGGTTAACAATAACATATACTCCTCGGACCTCCAAACCCTTTCAGCTACAGCCGCACAAGGAGAGCCTACTCAAGCCTCGACTGAAGGATGTGTGCCTGGCGTTTCGGGTCTCGCGACGGAGGCGAACCAGTAAAGAATGGCATCTTGGTCGGTTGTGCTCAATCTGACGCAAAAATGAGGGCGGCTGCTTCGTGGTCCTCGAGGCAGATGAGGGCGCTTCTTTTAAGGGTAGACAGGTATAGAAATAGGTGCGCTATAATGCTTCGGAAGGAATGAAGTTCTTGTTGACGGAGCGAGGGACAATAACAATCCTCAGAGGCCTACACAACCGTCTCATACTCCTTTAAACTCTCCAATAGCTTCGCCCACCTCCCCTTGTGCCACCTTTCAATATCCCTCCACTCCTCGCTGTCACTTCCAAACCCATGTTTACACCACTGCACCAACCCCGCCACCACGAAATCCGCAAACGATATCTTGTTCCCCATCATCCATAAGTCATCTTCATTAATATACTCATCGAACCTCCCGAATCCCTCTTCAACCTTCCTCCATTCAACCTTCTTCTCCTCTCCCCTTGGTTCAGCTTCTTCCAATCTCTTCCCGAACCGCACCTCCCTTGTTCGTCGATAGAACTCCTCACTCCTTTCTCCAAGCCTCCGATTCACAGCCGGAGCAATGAACCTCGCCAGCGCAACCAACCTCGACGGAGCCATCCCCGCAAATGCACGCTGGAGCGACACCGTACCATTCGGCAACAGTCTTGGCGTATCAGGATACGTTTCATCGAGATACTGAGCGATTTTGAACGATTCGGAAATGACTTTGTTCGTGGAGGGGTCATAGATTATTGGGAGGGTGTATTCAGGGCTTATGCCATCGTCTTTGAGACCTGTTGGTTGAGCGCCGAGTTTAGTGTAGAGGGGTTCGATGTCGGGATACTCGACCCATTGAGTGTGATAAGGGAGGCGTTTATAGTTGAGCGAATACCTGAGGGGTAATAATGAAATTGATGTATCGACATCATTCAAAGGAATACTTACCTCGTTCTCCAGGTATTAGGCGACCATGCCTCGGGCTTCGACAAAGGTATATCATAGAGGATAATCTCATTCGAGGGAGGTTGTTCCATCCTTCAGGATGATTAGGTCTCGGCGGTAAAAATCCAAGAGATGCTTGCTTACAATTATCTCAGCCTTATGCAGATATCATGTTTCATTCGTCATCAAGTTACATAGATTACAACGGGGACGAAAAAACTCGTCGTCCCTCCGAGTGAAACATTTCTATTACAAGAATCAGCAAACCAACCACGAACTTCTTTTGAATAAGTATACCATTACAGTCCAGCGCTTGAAAAGCGCTCATATTAGATACGTTCAAGTTGGATGGTCGTTTAGAACGCCTCACGGGCTCACGGGCAGTAGGGTCACTTTAGGGCAGGCTAAGTATTGCTGCTTAGTCAGCAGCTCTGAGATAGTTTAGGGCAGGCTTTTTTTGCGATTTGCCCTAGTCTTCCACCTTCTCTACATCTTCAGCAAACACTGTTTCATCCAAAGAATCATGAAAACAAAGCAATGCCATGCAATCCAATGCTCCGCTTACATCCATTTGCGCGCAGTGGTATATATGTCGTTGATGTCGGAAACCCCAGAAGTTGGCGTGGCTGGTGTTGACCGGGTGATATGAGATCAGGATAGCTGTAAGATCCGTAGAATTCGAACACAAAGAGGATGCATCGCCTTGTAGAGCAAATGAAAATCAGTGAGTATACTGTATTGCTATGCTCCTCAATAGAGCCGGTCAAGCACTTCGCTCTCTGGCTCGGAAGGCCCAAGGCAATCGAATCTAAATTTTCTCTAACAGTGAATCCTTCCTTCAATCCTGGCATCAATACGTCACGGTAGATTTCACCCCAATATCAAGATGGCTTAGAAGGTGTAATATCTCGCCTTATGCAACCACTGATTAGCCCATTTCTTAGATACGTCAGCCGAGGTCTTAGGAGCGATGATGTACATCGATATACTTCCTAGAAGCTGGTGTTTCAGTACGTGGACCCTAGCCTGGAACCAGTATACTTCTATCTAATAATCAAATCCAAAGACAGATTGTTCTCGGTCAACTCTGATTTGTATTTACGTTCGGTCACGTTATAGTACATGAATAGTATCAGCGGGATCTTTGCATTTCGAAGTGAAGGTCGAAAGTGACGGATCTGTTCTATATCTGGCTCAAAACATCATGACAGCGAACTACGATCCGTCCACCGGCTCGATGAGAGAAAGATATTGGTAAGTGGGCGTTCATCTCCGTCATCTTATTGGAGCTTATTGCCGATGGCATTAGGGAACCTAATTACTCATGCACTCTTGCCTCCGACAAGAGGCTACCTGATCCTGAACCTTTTAGTGTCTCTCAATTACTCAGAGGAACCGAGGATGTACGTGAGTTAATAGTCTCCAAGGAAAAAACCTATGAATATCAACAAACCAGAACGGCATCTGTTTAGGAGGCTCACGTTAAGCCAGATAAAGCACTGCTTCCTTCATGTGTCGTGGAAACGATCTACATCCGGTATGTGAGATACATCCAGGAGGCCGGAAGACGATCCGATCATTACTTCCTCCCCCTCTCCCGCCTGTGATGCCCATTTGTATTCTATATGGCAGTGGGCCATCGACTATGCAGATGTTTCATCAAAAAAGTATACAGAAAGCACACATGTACAAAGAGGTCAAAGACGAAAATGGTTGTACTGAGCCTTGTCGATGATTGGAGCAATAACTGCCGGTACACAAAGCTATGCTTTGATCATCTATCTGACAGGCTGAGTGTGTTATACTAAAGCTCAACTTCTCCTAAACAGCCAACTCACTAGCTTTCTCGTTTGGGGTACTACAGTCGAGCTTTGTTTTCCGGGCCCTCAAAAAAAAGAGGCAATAACACGCCAGCTTGTCTCGTTATCTTCAGCTCAGCTTTCTTTTTTTCTGTTGCTACCTAAGCCCTCGTCAAGATACGATATCATAATGTCTTCTGCTAATGCAAGCACGACTCCACTTTCAAGTCTTCCTTTCGGTATAGATCTCTCCAAGTCTATGGATGGGATGTTCTATGGATATATCATTGCTACTGTGTATGTCCATCACATGTATCGTATTCTGGGTACTGGCAGACACGAAACCTAACATTTTGCAACAGGCTTTTTGGTATCACCATCATGCAAACGTGGATCTACATCAATACTAACCAGGATAAATGGCCGCTGAAGTGTCTCGTACATTCTTCTCTCCAGCATCCGCATGTCAAGATTACTGACAGCTACGTGCGAATCATACTAGGTATTAATGCTAGTGTAAATATCCTTTGATCCTTCAAGTGCAGGGAAAGTCAAACTCACCGATTGATTTCATTTTACAGGCTCTTCGACTTCGCCACGACCTGTCTAGGCGGCCAAATCGTCCATCATTACTTTGTAAGACCCTTTGTTTCTCAAAAACTCACCCGAAGCGGTCTTCGCTTACTGGCAATGTTTCTTTCGTCGTGTAGATATCGAATTTTGGAAACCTAACTATCTTGTTGACGATCACTCAGTACGTATATTAGCAGTCTCCCCTTCCACTAGCCTGGTCTCTCCATCCAAGTCGTCGCTCCAAGTTTGAATTTTGTGCTGATGCCGTTCTGTTGACCAGAACAATAGGAATTGAAATCCTCTTAACCCTCGTCATTGTATTTTGCGTTGAAGCTTTCTTCGCGTCTCACGTGTACCGAAGTAAATCAATACTCCCTCTCTTGCTGCTCCGACTATTGAGCTGAATCAACTCTTCCGTTGCCTTCTTCCTAGTTGGCAGAGTTCATTGGATAGTCTCTCTATTCATTGTGAGTCCCAAATTGGCTTACCTCCTGATTTATATCATGGGCATCTGATGTTCACTGGCCCATAGATTTTGAGTGCACTAGGTGGTTTGGGTGAGTAATGATTCAACATGGGTAGCAGAAACCACTAACGAACTACCATTAGCCGGTGGAATAGCAACAGTGATCGGGGTGTTCCGCGATAATTCATTGTATGTATTGGAGCGAATAAGTGAGAAGGTATGTTACTCCTTTCAAGTTCATCAACTCTAGGCTTCAATATTGCTCGATGATTATATTTGGTTCCGAATCCTGACACCTTCTTAGTCAGCATTCGGGTGGGGTTCGGCTCTTTCGTCCCTCTCTGACATTGTAGCTACGCTCGCACTTTCTTGGACTTTCACAAAAGCTAGGACTGGTATTAAAAGAACCGACACGCTCCTACAGAAACTTTTCCAGTACACCGTCACTCGAGGGATCTTTGTCTCTGTTGATCAGACGATACAACTCATATTGCTTGTATGTAAGCCAAATATGCCTTGGTGGTACGTTGACTTCGCCCCTTCCTCGCCCCTTCTTTTTCCTCTTCCGTCTTCCCTACCTCCTCTCACCGCCTTCCACCAGGATGCCATTCCACTTCTCTTTGAGCAAAATCTATGTAATAACCATGGTCTCCATGCTCAACTCACGCGAAACTCTACACAGTATCGTCGCCAACTCAGCTGGACCTGGGACCATAGTTGCCACACGCCATGACAGTGGAGTCATAATCAATCATGTAAACGTTTCGGCGACCCCCAGTGATTCTTTGACTGGTATTGAGGTATGTATACACCGTGTGGCTTACCAGTGAGTGAGTTTGTGATACTAATGTTTACGTTAGATGGACAATCACGAACGCAAACGCGTGTTTGTTGTGCGCGAAACGACTACTACAGTCGCTTGATGAAGTTCAGTATCCGAAGCGGCTTTCTTCATGACGCAATGACGGGTATGGCATGTAGATTACACCACGAAGTCATCCATTATGTATTAGCTTTGATCACGTCCGTATTTATACGAATATCATGCCTGGCGCCTGTCGAAATTTACAGGTCATTCGAGTCCATATCGAGCTCTCGACCCATTCCGTGTTTATTCTTGCAGAAAACGATATCACCTTCATCTTCGATAAAACAACATTCTGTGAAGCTACGATAGAGGGCCCGAAAGACATTCTAATGGAAGTATAAGTCGGGCGATGAAAGAAGCGCCAAGAAAAATGACTACGTGCCGTCGAATCGTAATTATAATCATCTTTAAGAACCGCCTTGATATGTTCAGTAACTTGGGGTTGATTGTCTGCGAGAAGATGATCAGTATGCATCTGAAAAATTGCTAACCGTATGAGCCTTACAGAATGGGATGGAAGAAAATAAGTGATGAGATATCTGAAAATCAAGTTAATTATAACACTCTTACGCTAACTACAAGGACAGGCCTACGTGGTTATGAGACGCGTTATGAAAGAAAACACGCCCAATCCATCCCATGAAAGGGCGATCTACACTCGAGAGTGCCCCTCGGAGGAATGTCCACTCTTTCCTTCGGTAGTGAGGCACGGTGGGATCGGAATGCTGCAGAAACACCATCATCACAATCCAATGGTTCGTGAGCTACCACGGTCAAAGTTCGTATCATCTCATCATGTATAAGAATGGTAGACAAAAAACAAAGAACTTACTGCATATGGGATAAAATAGAGCTTGACAAAGTAAGCGAGGCCGATTGTTGATGCCCAACGATGCAAAAGGTAGATCATCGACAGAATGCCTATATCTGAAATGATGATATTTCGGCGCTCGCGTGGCTTGAAAAGCGCAGAGGTGGGGAAAAAGTGCTAAATGAAAGCCTTCAAAATTCCGCTTTGTGTTCATAATCACATGGACTCACGTTGGTCCATGCTGGGTAAGACGGCGATCCAAGGGTATTGAAGAAAAGATAACATTGCCATCCGAATACTTGCATGAATACCAGTCGAGCTAGTGTATAGATAGGAGTTTCCTCGAACACCTCGTGGTAGTCGATAGCAGCAGCAACGTTCTGAGCGGGCAAACCACAGTGACTGCGAGTTCGAGGAACAAAGTGCTCGTCACGTTCAACAGAGGCAGTAGCTTTATGATGTGAATTGTGTGTTGAACGCCAGGAAAAGTAAGGCACGAGTAAGAACTAGGTATGTAGCAGATTA
This sequence comes from Neonothopanus nambi, assembly GCA_003987895.1. NCBI lineage: Eukaryota > Fungi > Basidiomycota > Agaricomycetes > Agaricales > Omphalotaceae > Neonothopanus > Neonothopanus nambi. Next base: position 280 of record RCHF01002754.1, on the reverse strand, counting down.
GCTCTCGGAAATGCCATCTAAGAACCTGCAAAGGGACTTACAGTATGTAGAGAAAATCCTACGGCGTGATTGAACCATTTATGCGAAGATAGTGTTCCGTGTCCAGCTTCATGAGCAAGGGTCCACCAGCCCGTTAGTACGATTCCTTGCCAGAACCAGTAAAACGACCATAGCGACCATCTAATCGAGCTAGCAGTCCACGCAGAGATATCGAAATGTCGAGCAAGGAGTTCGGTGGCAGGATCGATGAGCAGGCCAAACTTGTACAAACATATCGCTG
>RCHF01002753.1:0-30296 GCA_003987895.1 Neonothopanus nambi | reverse complement strand
ACTAGAGGCTGATATGGCGCAGGGACTTCAGAATGGGATGTGGGGGGCGCTGATACAGGAGTCGKCGGCACCACCGGAGCTGCGACGCTTGGAGGAAGGACAGACGTAGATACAGGAAYCGACGGTACAATAGGAGCAGCGGGACAGGAAGGTGRGAGAGACGTAGATGCAGGAGTCGACGGTGCGMTAGGAGCTGVKGGAKRGAMAGGAGGTGSAGTTRGTGAACACCAAGRYGCYGGGACTGGGGGCGTAGAGACAGGAATTGACGGCGCTGGAGACGCAAGCACGGGAGCTGGTGACAGTGAAGGTGCTGGGACTGGGATTGACGGTGCCGCGCTTTGCGGTCTCGAGAGATAGGCTGGCGAAGAAGACAATGATGACGCTTTAGGGGTAGGCGGAGAAGAAGAATGACCACCACGTGAGGTAGGAACGTAAATCGATTGCGGTGAGACTTCGGTGCCTACCTCGGGGTGTGAATCAGTAGCCGTTAACGTTGGGCTTTGGTCGGTCGATGTAGAAATCGCAGCACTATACACAGGAGGACCTCGCCTTAAATCTGTGTCAACATGAGACACAGTGGCTGGCAGAGGAGGGCTATCGCTATCTGCTGAGAGCGAACCCTGCGAAGACGGCGGTTGTGGCGGTGGCTGTTGCGGCCTCGTTGTGGGCGTCAGCTTCACATCATTGGCTTCTGATCTTGAGCACTGCGAATTATTCGCTTCCAAGTGTACGTAGAACGGCACAGTGGAACCAGTGTGCGATGTGTCCGCATTCACGCAATCAGAAGTTCTAGCGATTGACGAGTTAGACTTGCAATGGGATGGACGCCGGGTTCTCGTCACTCCCTCGTTTTTGCGATATTCAAGTAACGAGGGGATCGTTTCTTCTTTCGAGGCACTAGAAATTACCCTATGCCACTCGAGAAAATGCGATGCTTGGGATTTGAGACTAATATGAGCCCCCGGGAGTGAAGGGGAAACTACGACCACGCGATACATGCGAAGGCGAAGAACAGATAGCACATATGCAAAATCACGGTCTCCTGAGATCAACATGATTGTAGTAGACGACGCCAAAGGATTGTCCATGGCAAACGTTAACATGTCAGCTAAGAAAGACAGAAAGGCTGAACATCTGATGCCACCAAAGATTCGTGGGCGCACCTATCATCATCTGGTCGGCGACGTTCTTGCGGCCATTGTGTGGACAATCGATAATACTAACACCAGAAGATTGTAATTCAGACCGAAGACACATGGAACGGGTCTGTTCTGAAAATTCAGTGTATGCCTTTAGATGCTTTATACTACCAAATGCATGGCCCAAATCGCGAATACTAGCAACAACATCGTATCCTGACATATTCGAAGGTGCAGGACAGTTCTCTATGCCCACTAAAGTGAGAAGAACAATCACTAACTGAACAACTTGGGTTCACGCACCATAATCCCAGAAAATACCGATCTGTGCACCAGACACTTGCATGAGGGTGGAAAAGGGTGAAAAGATACTTACGAGCGCTAATGATATGATCCCGTTAAAGGAGTCCTTGTTGATGGTAATTACGTAGTTCAGTGAATCAATGCTGTCCAGGACAGCATTCACTTCTTGACAATGGCAACAGATTTCTATTGACAAGGGTGAGTAATTCCTTGTTCTCGATGCAGGAAAAAGAAGGAATGACCTATACATTACTCTTGCAGAGCTGTGCTCCAGGGATCCAAGTATGCCAGAGAATAATATGCGAAGAACAATGATATTAGTATACACGTTGCGAGTACTTCCTGCCCCAAGCAACGAGCATCGACTGTGTGGTAAACTAGGGAAAACATGGGACCAAGCGAGATGTGGGGTGGTACACGCATAAGAACTATAGCTTTCCGTACAATTCGGGATGCAGCGAGACCCAGGCACCCCCGCCTTTTCCTCCCAGTGCCACCAAACCCTGGTCCGCAGCCATGACACTGTAGTGGCTAAACTTGGTGGCGCCAGCACTCTTGTACACATTCGGATCCTGGCTAACTAGTTCCAGTGCAACGAGAGATCGAAGAGGGCGGTGCGTGCCATTCAAACGGTAAGATTCCAAGAGCTGCACCAGACGTTGAAACTTTGGTGGAATATGTTTAGGATCAGTAGTCTTTCTTAATGTAGGTCTTTCCCACATGTCAGGTGCAATAGGGGATGGCTCCAAGGCCTGACCAACAGAAGGCTCAGATGTCGGCGCTGGTGCAGACGAAGCCGCAGAATCGGATGTGGACGACGGAATAAGAGGGTCGGCCGAAGAATACGTATCACGCCTTGACAATGCGACATCCACAGCAGCGATAGTGGATACAGACTCTAAGGGTGAAAGTGCGGGATTAGGCTCGAGGGATGTATATACAGCCTGAGCATCTGAGCCAGTCTCGACAAGTGGATGCGGCATAGCTGCTACCTTCGTGTCCGTAGAGATGGGAGCGATATACGTAGTCGATTTCTCATCTTTTAAAAATGGCAGAGAAAGACTCTTCTTGACCGGCGCGTAGTGCGAAGGCTGTGTTGGCGAAGGAGGGCTGGCTTTTTGACTAACAGATGTTACGCCCTGGCTTGGCCCTTGCTTTCGGCTATCTGGTTTCGGGGAGAATGGGTTTGGATGGCTGGGAGAATAGATAGTGCGCCAGCTGGGGGACTTCATGGTTTGACTCGCAGGTGTTGGAAAATTAGACTTAAAGCGGAATGAGTCCAGCACTGGCGTTGTATCACGGTGATCAAATAGGGGTTGCTCCGAGTTCGTACTATCGGCGGTAAATGTAGTCCAATCGAAAAACGAGGTAGCTTGAACTTTTAGACTAGCGTGGGCTCCGGGCAAAGCAACCACGACCACACTATACATGCGAAGGCGGAGTAGCGAAAGTGCATAGGCAAAATCTCGGTCTCCCGAAATTAACATAATCGTTGTTATGGAGGGAGATGGGTTATCCATGGCAAATGCCAACATGTCGGCTACAACCAGAAGAACAAGGTGGTCATGAGAGATGAGTGCGCGAAACTCATGTCAATGGAACGAATATACGTACCTATGATCATTTGATCAGCGACATTCTTGCGCCCATTATGCGGACAGTCAATCATACTAACACCCGAGGACTGCAGTTCAGATCGTAGACACAAAGAACGAAGAGAGTTTTGCTCCGGAAATTGTGCGTATGCCTTGAATGATTTTATCGAGCCAAAAGCATGAGCAGTATCGCGAATGTTTGCCACTATTTCATATCCTGACATGTTTGAAGGCACTTGACAGTTTTCTGCATGCAAGAATAGGTCAAAAACCATGGATTACACACCAAAGCACACACCATAATCCCAGAAAACGGCTACCTGACTAGTCGCCACTTGCATAGATATGTTTGGTTAGTAGATAAAAAAACGCAGATGTTACGTAATAAGCTGAAGATGAGACTCAGGGTAAGTAGGAGGGGCGATAGAAGCAAGTGAATTCTGGACAGTGTTTCATGTGTATTGAAATTCCTTATTCACGGCATTCTTCATATCGAATGGGTGTGGTAAGTCAGGACGGTGTAGATTGTAAACTGAATCCGCGAAAAACAAAGATTTTATTGAATCTGTTTTCCCAACCTAGCCAGATGGTAATTAATAGTTGGTCTATGAGTTTTCTTGGGCATAGGCTAAGATGAAGCGTGGTATTGAGCAGACTGGGAGGAAAGAAATCGCGCACGAACGCACTGTTGTTCTCATACAATGGAAAAGAGCTTGTGCAGCATCCCGGCAAGCAGCTGTCGAATGCACGTCATTCGTAGCAGCCCAGCAACCCAGCATAGTAGACAGCTGGGTAGCACACATGGGATTTATAGCATCTGTAGACGTATTGAGAAGAATGATAGAAACATAAGGTGAAATTCTCACTTTTCCTCGGTCTGACCTTGAGATTTTTAATGTGGATGGCCATTTAGAAGGTAAAAGCAGTGACGGTTCAGCATTGCCAAATTCAGTCCTCAGTGCCACGTGATCTATTCCGGTCTGACCAGGGTCTGTCTCCACGTAGTAGCAAGAGGTCAAATGTTTTTCTCCCTCTTTTTTGTCCTTTTGTCTTTCTAAGCCTCTCAAGAGATGGCGACTACGTCTTCACTGAACAAGAACAATGCTGGTCAGTTTGGGTCTTATCGCGCCGGCCTATGTATCTCATTCAAACATTCTAGCCATCAAACGCATAATGCAGGAGGCTAAAGAGCTCGCTAATGATCCTTCCACTGAGTATACAGCAGCACCCCTAGAGGTCTATATGTCGCTTTTCTTACTTATCCTATGCTCACTATATGTTGGTTTCACTCGATAGGACGATATATTTGTACGTACGATTAACTGTATAAACATTATTCAACCTCCTTCTCACGAATCTTAGGAATGGCATTGCACCATACGTGGTCCCGCAGGTACAGAGTATGAAGGTGGGCTGTACCATATCCGCATCCTATTGCCCGCGGAATATCCTTTCCGACCCCCCTCGCTCATGGTGTTGACACCAAACGGGAGATTTGAGCTTAACACCAAGGTCAGGTCCTCAGCTGATTCTCATGCATTTTGCTTACAATGCACAATACAGATATGCATCAGTTTTACAAATTGTATGTTTCTCTTGTTTCATACTAGCAGTAGCTCATGCTCTAAATTTAGATCACGAAGAACTCTGGCAGCCTGCGTGGGGTGTGCGTACAGGTACGTTTTTAACTCTCACTCTTTCCAAACGACAAGTGTTCAGGCGCCTGCTCCTATGGTAGCTATTCTTGGTTTACAAGGTTTCTTCCCGCTGAAGGGTCAAGCTGCGGTCGGTGTTGGGTCCATTGAGTATCCTGCTGCGGAACGGAAGAGACTGGCAGTATTGTACGTCTACGGACACTTTTTTGAGTTGTTGCCACGTTCGTTGAAAGTAATTTGGTATCTGCTTAGGTCGCGGGACTGGATTTGTCCTCATTGTCAACAGTCGAATCTCGAACTACTCCCTGATCCTCCGTCAAGCAGTGCCAATTCTCTTCCCGGTTCCTCGAATTCAGGGACGTCAGAATCCGAGGAGTCGCCGGTTGCTGCGCCTCACACTGAAACCTCGTTGCCGCTGCCCCCATCCTTAGAGGAAACACCTGCGGAAGTTCGACCTACCGGGAATGCAGAAGACAACGAAGCGTCTCTTAGTCAGCCGTTATTGACTTCCAATACCCCTCCAATTGCTGTCGTCGAGAATTCCACAACTGCTGCTACCCCCGCCACAACTACTACCGCCACTACTACCGCCGCCACCACTACAACACATCCTAATACCGTTACTAATGTCCCGAAGCCACCTCTGCTATTAGATGTTTTGATATGTGCCATTCTTGTCTTGGTATTAGCTCTGATTTTGAGAAGGATACTTTAGTTATATTATTCCGGGTGTTGCCATGTGTACCGAGTACCTGTAGGAATACCTCACTCATTTGATTTCACTGCACGACTAACTTGAGCATTTCGATTTTGTGATCCGCTTCTACACAGGTAATCTACCCCTAATCCGCCGGGGGAACTGAGCTGCTCTTCGAAATTTTAGCTGGTCTCGAACGAATGTGCTGCGCTACGCAATCTGCACATAAAACCAGCTTCAGAGCTGTGTCGTGCTCATCTGTTCTTCGAATTCTCAGCTGGTCTGCTATTTTCTTTGGCTGACCGTCTCTAGTTCGAGATCGTCGACAGTTATCAAATCTACTTGATCTCAAGTATGTCGCGACAGGTCTCTACATCTTCATCTTCCAGACCTAGCCCCAGGCGAAAGGCTACGAAGCCTCTACGTCTTCCACCTTCTAAACTGGCCGATATTCCTATCCCTCCTTCTCTCCGCCAGTCACCATATCTGAACTCACCACACAGCATATTTCGAAGAGTTATCTACTCTCCACGCAGGCCTAGCGAAGAGGAAGAACGGTGGCTGAGGGACACAATTCCTTTGTCTTCAAAGGGAAACACCATAGTGATCGACTCGAGCGAGATTGCTGGCTCCCTCATGTCACCGAAGACGCATGCAATTGATCCATCAATTGAGTCGGAGAGCAACTGCTCTGTTTCAAGAGGACGGAGATCGCATATAAGGCAGGAGGCTCCTCGTTCGCCGCCTCTTGTGCGCCCTTGTTACCACTCTCCGGATGCTTTCAATGAAAATGGTTGCGGGCGGTCATCACCTCAGCCACACTCCGGTCATCTGGCGAGCGCTGTCGAGCAAGATTATTTCCTTCATGTGAATTATCCGAGATGATCTCACATACTTCACCCAAGCACACAGTATGAACCGTCCAGTTCAACTATGTACCACCTTTACGCACACATCTTGCGCTGCGCGCACCGTGTACTCTGCGGGACAGAGAAACCGGGTACTCACTGATGTTCTGTCTTGGTCCAGGAGACGGACTAGAACATTCTCCTTTCCATTTATTTATATTCTTGCAAACACAGGAATTCGTATCCAGATACATACACAAGTAGTCCAGATACACAGTGCACACATGCAGTACGTTGAACGATACTGTATATACGGTAAAAGAGAGAACAAGAAATGCACGATAAAAGTTCCAGATTATCTCCGTCTGGCTGCGCCCAAAGTGAATATGACCAGTTCCTCGTCTTCCATGTTATAACTTGCAATAGTACTGGTGTTTGTAAGCATCTTGCCTGCATAAGACAGCCGCACACGGGATACGGGTACATTGCTGCCAATATGCTGAAGGATACGTTCACGTAAAGTTGAAACAAGGAGATTCAGAGGAAGATCAGAGATCGTAACCAGCGTTCCATCCAGCTTCCACTCGGGTTTAGTAGAATCTTCCGGTAATTGGACTTGCAGTGAGATAGGATGCTATAAAATTGCACGGTAAGCCCCAGGTCCACGATGTAAAAGAGACAACAACGTACAGGATGCATGGTGATCCAATCTTCCTCGGAAAATATCTGACTGCCTGGTATCTTGTTGACTCGCTGCTTTTTAGCAGGTGGTATATTATCCTCTCCTCCCTCCATCTGATCCGCGGACCTGACCACACCAGCCTGAGGTTGCGTAGCAAGACCAGCCATTCGGGACGGGTGCATTCCTGGAGCCGGTGGTTGGTACCCAAATGGTTGTGCAGCGTCAATGCCCTGGAAGTGTAGAGGAGGAAGCATTACAGGAGGAGGTTGATAAACAGAGGCTGGTTGAGGGCCAGAGGAGACGGTAGCGGTGGAATATGCGGGGTTTGTCGATGCTTGAGGTGGTGGTGGTAGAGAAGCATGGGGAGGAGGGAGGGATGTAAGCGGTGCAGGAATCGCTGTAGGACCAATACCTGGGCCGATGGCATTCGCCTCTTGCCTATCGATGAAAATGTGAGTCAAATTCAAGAGTAAGGAAAAAAAGGACACATACGGTCCAAGACCCTTCGCACGATGAATAGCAGCAATTTGCTCGTCGAAATTGACACTCGTCGAGAATTTGTCGAGCGTGTTGGCTTTGGATGCTGTGTGACCATCCCAAACAACCTTCTCCCTTTCTTTCCGTCTCTCGCGCTCCAGTTCCTCTTCCTTCTTTCGTCGCTCCTCGTCAGCCGCCTCTCCGAAAATATCAACACGAGTGTGAGCCAATTTCTTGAGTGAAGATACAACGTCAGCTCCGCGTTGCAACTCAGACGCCTGGGCCTTGCGAGCTTCAAGTGCGTCACGCTGCTGTTTCCATCGTGGATCGAGAAGCTCAATACGCATGTGTTCTTGTAGCTCATCAACAGGAATCTGCTGTCCACAGATACCACAGGTAGTCATCTCCACCTTCGAGTTCTTCGCTCCCACTGTGGAGCAAAATTGAGGTTGATGAAATGAAAAAAACCAGAATAAAACTCACGTTTCGCGACGTAGTCCGTCCTAATCTTCATGGGACCAGCAGCATTGGAAGAGCTGGCTTGCATCGCCCTAGCTCGTTCCGCCTCCTTTCGTCGCTCCTCCTCCTCACGCCTGGCCCTCTCCGCAGTGTCATCTTCGTCTTCACTTTCTTCCATAGCAGCATCATCAACGCCATTACCCACGTTCCCAACCGCGGCAGCTGCTTCTGCCTCTGCAGCCGCTTGCTTGGCACGATGAGCCTCAACATCTTCAGCCGTATTCTCCATAATCATAGCGGCCATTCTCTTCTGCGCCAATGTCATGCTCTCAACCTCCTGCACGCTCATTGGTGGAGGAAGTTCAGATGTAGCGTCTGCCACAGTGAACTCGATGGTTTGTACAATCGCATAGTCATGCCAGTCAATCTCAGCAAAGGCAACTGCAATTGAAGTCATAGAGTCAGTGGAGGACAACGAGAACAAAAGCAAGACTCACTTCGCTCCGCCTCCTGGTCGTCTTGTCGTTTCTTCTCCTTCTCTCGCTTTCTTCGCTCCCATTTGGCATACTTTCGGGCAATTTCCAAAGTTCTCCATCGTGCGCCGTCATCAGTACGATTTTTCAAGTCTTCCAAGACCTCTTTGTCGGGGTGTATAACTTTAGTGTACTGCTCGACCAGCCGGTTGAAATATCCGAATAGAGAGTGGGTGGGTCGTAGAAAGTCGAATTGGTAGTTGCGTCCTTCTCGGGCAGAAAGGGCAGCGAGAAAATTGCGGCCACGACGCGCAGTGAATAGCGCGGTGAGTTTCATTATATACCTAGCAAGTATCAAGAAGATTTGTTCACAGTCAAGCTTAGAAACACATACAGGTCTATGGCGCTGATATTGGGTATATCCATAATGAACGTTGGGGCAGGCGGTTCAAGCCCAACATCAAGCACTTTGTTTTCAACAGGTGCAGAGTCTGCACTCTTTTCCCCTGCGAGCTGTGGTGTATCTTCTCCTTCACCCTGGAATATCTTGTCCATTTTATGTCGGTAGTATGCATGGTATGGATCGGCCGGGTTGAGAAAAGAGAATTTTGGGTCGGAACGTTGACCTTCGCGAATTTTGTCCTCAAACTGGGGTGGGTTGGCAGACCGGGCGACGAAAGAAGCAGTTCTGTCGATAACAGCTATTGAATACTATGTGAGCGATAGGGCTTGAATGGTATGAACAAGACAAATACATTTTATTTCCGGAGGGGGAAGAATGAGACCCGTAGCAAATCTCTGGCCTGCATGGTCAGCATCGTTGGATGCAGGGTTGAGTAGACCGTTGGGCACAGCGACGGGAGAATCGACCTGCATAATGAGAGGAAGAGGCGAATGGTTGTTTCCCACGACATCTCCTACTTTTCTTCCATGTTCGGGCCCTTTCACGCCTCTCATGTAAATCTCGGTGGTCTTCTCTGGTCTGCTCTCCTCTTTCTCTCTTTCTGCTTTCCATCTTAGCTCTTCTTAGGAAGATTCCTTGGCGACTCTCTGCCACACGAAAAGCCAATGCTCGTGCAAGACTCAAAAAAGTTGACGCCGTCATTGAAGCCGTTCGAGCCAGTGGTGTCCAGTGCTCCGCTTTAGTAAGTATCGGCAAATCCCTACTCTTCTTCTTATATATGTATTTTGTTCTAGGATAAGGCTCTTGAGCTTCCAAAAGAACACGAAATGCCCGCCCGCGACAAGTACACTGTGTTTAGCCCTCACGCTCGTGGATATCGCAAAGGAATACACAAGGTTCCCAAATGGACTAGGGTGAGCCACATAATCTTCATCTCTTGACCCAGCTTCTAAATAATATAGCAGATTACACACAGGACAAATCCCAGAGGTTTCTAATTTACCGGCGTACCATACTCTCAGCTTGGCGGCATGTACTGCTATTGAACTATACCACCTTGCTGCTTGCAAGGCTCTCACAGCGAGACAGAGTACCTCTATATGTTCACTGGAGTGTACTTACTCCGATAAGTTTACACGAGGAGGCCCAGCCGACCCGACATGTTCACATTTTGTGCGAGAGATTCATCCATTTGTTCAAACCAATATACTGTACTAATAAACTATTTGGTGCGAGCCATGACTTGGTCTACATGTTCTCTGGTTCCGCTCTCCCAGTCATCCCAACAGACAGAGTTGAATGAAGAATCCCTCGCTGAGCAACCAGGTCGAGGATCGCCCTTTCGCTCTGCAGCACCGAGACCGTTATCCCCGATTGCTTTGGAAGGCGGCAGGACCCTAGCAAACCTAAGGATGCCCTCAAATCTGTATCCCATTCTTTTCGCCGCCTTCAAGCTAGGAGCGTTTTTCGCATTCGCTACCCACTGTACGCGTCGTAGCCCCAAACCACCTTGTTCTGGAAGGTCCAATACATAGTGCATGAGCAGGCCTATCATGTTGGATGCTACGTGCGTTCGCTGAAATGCAGGACAGACCACCACCCATCCGATTTCAGTAACTAGGTCTGACGCATCGGAATTAATAAGGCTGAGCATTCCCGCTACGCTAGGCTTGCCATCAGGCCTCAGACGTGTCTTGTCAAGAGCTATGAATGTGGTACTCCCTTGAACGGGGCGCATGCGTTGTTCCCAGAACTCCTGTACAAATTCCTCAGGAGTTTCGTACGGTCCGTAAGGGAAATAGTTCCAGGTACTGTCGTCACAGGCTGCAAGAAACTCTGCTGCGTGTTCAGCTGGCTATAAAGACAATGAAGCACTTCTGACTGCATTACGATTGATGACAGACTCAACTATGAAGGGAACAACTTTTACTCTCTCATTCTCCAGTACATCTGGTATCGGATAACAGAAGTTGTCGTCTTTGGTGGAAGAAAGTTTGGACATCTTTGCATGATGGTTGCTTCGTTATGACCAAGATTTATACATTCTTCAGAATGACTCGAGTCCGTGGATCAATTCAAGATTCCGAGTCCAACGGGCTCCCGAGGTTCCTTCATTTCCGTGACATCGCAGGGTCTTTTCGCTTTTGAATTTTAGACTTGCATCTTCGATGCATTGTATAGAAACCGGCTCGCCAAAGACCAGTGGCAAAATGTATGAGGCTTCCTGTGATGTAACACGATGTTGCCGAACGAGAATTGCTCTCATGCTTCAAGTTGTACAATCATAGAGTTGAACTTGATAGTAGATAGTACAGTAAACATGGAGAGTGAGAGCAGGCGTGAATATGCGCCGATGCTACTCAACATTAGCCAATTGACCGAGCTTCGACAGACTTGACCTGGAGCTCTGCACTATCTACTCATTCTTTATAATCGGCAAGGAATACCGGTGAGTCGACGGAAAGTTTACAAGTACTAACATAATTCGCTGATAACGCAGCTAGATCCTCCATTGTGTTCGGGCAGGATAGATCCTTCTTTTGCACTAGCCAGCAGAGAATTGCAGTGATAATGTAATCCAAAGAAAAACATACAATACAATACAGATATATACCCTGGGGCTTAGAATTCGGACTCGAGTATCGCTCGCGATTCCCTGCTAAGCCAGACCGTCAAGACAGGCCAGAATTTCCAGTACATACAGAAACCCTGTCAATTAGACAAGCAGGTCACCTCATAAGTGTGGTAGGCCTGATTAAGATCGAGCTCTTGAAAGCGAACTGTCAGAGTTCGTTCGCCCTAAAAAGCCACCCACGACGTTCGATACCGCCTCCGTTATCTGACGTGGTTGATTTTGAGAATGTTTCACGTAAAATAATCGAACATTGGTAGAATTCCATATTCCGAGGGGTGTCATTCCATGAACAAAGATCTCGCCCCAGATTAGCGAGGTGAGCCAGACGATGGACGCATCCGACCACTAGCAAGACGCAAAGCACAATGAGGAAATGATGTCTCAAGGAAAAAAAACTTCGAGCTTACAATGAATCTTCGTGGGGTAAGTGGGGGTGTCGGAGGGAGAACATCCACCAGAGTCACCGAACCCAGAAAATCTAAGATTGCAGACGCAGAATTTGCTTTTTGTGATGCCTGCATTTCCTGCACCTTGGGGAGCAGCTCCGATATTAACAGCATGACTGTATCCAGAGGAAGCCTAAGAGAATTTGAGGTGTCAGAGAAAGAGATGATGGCTTCACAAGAATATTCATTCACCCTTGCTGCCAAGAAGCTACCTGAAATGACAATGAGCAACGAATTCTGATCAGCTAAGAGTAGAACACTTGCCCATTCCGGAGTGGGTACAAATCCATTTCTTCCAATTCCAGCCGCAGCGATGCGCTCTAGGCTACCACTAGCATCCATTGACGAGGACGAACGACGCGCTTTCATTTTGCCTTTTGCCTTCACCGAGACGGGAGCGGCAGGGCTACCTGAGCCAGGTAACGAATCAGATGTGGGTGATACTATAGGCTCAGCACTGGGAGCCTCTGCATCAGAGGTCTGCCTCCGATGCTGACCACTTTCACCTTCTGGCACTGTCTCTGAAACAGTGCCGGAATCCGGTTCATCCTCGTTTTCAAGAAGTTTCTTCTTTTCTTCCCGCGGTTCTTGATCTTCATCTGAAGGCCGGCGGCTTCTCCTTTTATCATCTCCATCCTTCTTCTGGCTTTGTTCTTTGGCAAGTTGAATCCGCCTGATCTCGCGAAGCCCTCGAGATAGCGTGAACGTTCCCAAATCTTCGAATGTCTTGTGTGCGAAAAGGATACCGTGCACAAGGTTAGGATTATCTGAAAGATGATGAAGGACGACGGAGTTGAAAACCTCAAGCCTAATGCTGCTATTAGCAAGATATATATCAAAAGCAACCAGGACCTTACATGAAGAACAGAAGCCGTGGGTGCCCTTCGTCTGAGAGCAGAAACATGGGATTCGAGAAGGACGTGAACAACTGCACCAATCGGGTTGAAGACGTGACGCTGAGATTCTTGAAGTAGGGCGCGCAATTGGAGAGTGCGATAATCAGTGCGGGATAGAGGGAGTTCAGCTGACCAGAGGTGGTAGCCACAATGGAATAAATGGCCTACCGAAAAAATGTTAGAATATACCTACAATTTCCATGAGTTACTTACGTTGATAAAGAAATCCGCTGCCGTCCCGGAGGCTGACCATTTTGCTGGAAGTTGAGCTTTGATTGGACCATTCATCCTCTGTCCAAATGCTGGTTCGGCCGATAGCGTTTGGATGATGTATGAAAGAGCTCGACAAAGTCCGTGTTGTTCTTTGAGCATGTCAGTAAAAAAAGAAATATTCTAGACAAACAAACTCATAAGTCCTTACGAGGCTTGTCTTTAATTTCAAGGTTGTAACAGAGCAAGTACGCAGTAAGGTCCATTGCCTTGTCCGAATCCAAAACATATCCTCGAAATTTCTGCGAAAATGGTCAAATCAAAGGAGAGAGAGAGAGAGCACAGTACTATAACTGACTTTATTTAACTCAATCATCTTCCAGAGAAGGATGACTAAACGAGAATTAGTACTTTCACTTTGGGTGAACTCGGAAAAACACTGACTGGCTTCTGCAATGTATGGTATTGCCTTCTTTGCACCAGGCAGAATGTTGTTCATATTCATTACTTGCTGTTCCATGATTCCAAGTATCCCGTCTAGAACGAATTGGAAGTCTTGGGTTCTATGCTGTACATTCTGAGATTAGCATACCAGTTTTTGATCAATAAAAATTTTCAATCACCAGTTTCATGAGGAAATATCTAAAAGCGTTGGTTCGCGTTGTTGGCGCAGATGTTTGTTGCTCTCCCTGTCCAATCACTGCATCTCTAGCAGGACCGCTTTGGAAATCCAACAGAACCACCAGAACCTCAAGGCATATCGCGACTAAATTCGAGCGCGGATCTTCACCCTTGAAGACGAGATGATTGTAAGGAAGTTTGCCCGCCATAGCACCAATACTCGTTGAGTGGCTCTGAGAAGAGTTCATCGCGGTATTGAGAAGCGAGCAAAGGACAGTCAAGACATCCCGTCGAGGCATTTTCTGAACAAGATAAAGAGTGTATAGAGAGGGTTTCGTAAACAAAGAGGATGCAGGAACATATATTTGTCGAGAAAGAAGAACAAGAAGCAGTCGTAGAACTTCAGTCTTGTTACTGTCATATTGATGGATGGGTCCTGGATCCGATGTTGAGCCTATGCCTTTCTCCCTAAAGACGAATCAGCGACTGAAAATTTAATGCATGGCTACAGCACTCACCATATCACGTAGTTTATCTTGTAGTGGTCTTTTTGAATTTTCATGGGCAAAGTAAAGCCGCAGCAGAAAAGCAGGTCGATGATAGAGTTAAATAGCCGCTCCCCGAGAGACGGAAGCTGCTTCTTCGCTTTGGGTTTTGGACTCGCCGCAGATTGAGAGGGTTCCGCGCTCCGCTGCCCGTCCTCACTTTCATCGTCATCCTCAATCACAAATTGAGGGGCCTCCGACTCAGCCACAACATCACCACCCTCTGTATCTTCCACTTCAACCTTCTTCCACAGAACTTCTAGCTCGAAAGAGCTTGACTCGCCTTCCAACTCAAAGACCACGGGGAACACTCTTTGCAACACTCGCAAGCAGTTGAGAACCTCTTTGGTTGTGTTTCGTTCGGGAGAACCTGTCCCGGCTTTGATGAAAGATGTTGCGAGAGCAGATACGGAGGCGGATGATGGAGTGGGGAAGGTGTGGTCAGATATAAGGTTGAAGAGACGTGAACATATCACGCGAATGAGAGTCGCAACGTTCTCCGGTGCATCCAAAAGCGCTCGCCGAACTGAACCAAGAGCCAGTGAGAAAGGCTCAGTCATCCACCAGACGATCAAAGCACGTACCGTCATTGGGTGTTATGAGAGAGAACACTTCTGACGCTGAATCGAACAAAACGACATACTGTCAAGAGAATCACACATTGAGCGTGTTTAATATAATGGCAGAAGCAGAAGAACACTCACTTGATTCCAATACTGATCACTTTCGGGTATATTCTTTTCATAACGTCAGTCAGTACATTCTTCCAATGAAGACGGCCAAGTACGGCGAAGGACACACCCGAACAGTAGCCAGCTTCTGCAAACCACCGGGTTGGCTGCGAAATGCCAGTTTCTCAGCGTCGGGCAGGAGACCAAACGGGGCGGTCAGTCTCTGCGGTATCTTTGCGAACATCTTCACCTAACAGTGCAAAGTTTCGAAGACTTGTAAGTTGTTGCCTAGCCTATATCATCGAACAGCGATGGGATTAATGTCTATTACACAGCCACAGACCCGCAGCTGCTGTGAGCTGCCTTCCATTTGTAGATTCATTATGCGAGCCGAGCGCTAATTTTATCTCACTGAACATCTTCAAAATGGTCAATATATATGTGGTCATTAAAAGTAAGCAATTGAGGGCATCAAAGAATCCTAAGTACTGTATCTACATCTATCGAGCTGAGCTACTAGTAACCAGGTACGTAAATGTCATTCCGCTCCAGCGTCCTCCATGAAATCAAGAAAAGCTCGAAGTGCCTAGGTTAATTATACCCCACCCTATTTATGCCAAGGACAAGACCATGACCGTTGCTAGCAAAGAAAGACCAAAGCTGGCAACTATTTTGGTCGATGAGGAGGTACTAGATGTGGTTCCGGTGGAACCTGATCCAGTTGCGGCAGGCGTAGCTGTAGTAACACGGAACTGAATATATTTTGCATGATTCTTGTTACGGATATGGGCTTACCAAGAGCAACACCATTTACTCCACCAGTGACGGGACCTCCGCTGGTTTCCTAGAAGAACTGTTAGGTCGAAGTAAACTGGGGAGGAAGGAGAAAGATATTTACTGTTGCTTCGTTAGAGCCAATCTGGAGGGCAGCAGCTTGGAACTGATCGAAAGTGTTCGAACCATTCGTGGGTGCTAGGAGTGGACCCGTGAGATCAACAACGGTGTGGGGTACATAGACGAACAAAAGCATACCGTTTATACTACCAACCATTCCCATTCCACAGTGTAGCACCTATGGGAGAACGGTCAGTGACTTGGTCGTGTTATTCAAGACAATGTTATATGGTACATACTTGTTTGCAGTGGAACCAGATCGCTATAAGCGTGAGTGTGCATTAGTAAGGAGAGTGAGAAAGACTAGACAGCTACTCACGTTGGTCGTCCGTGACATTGATTGTGAACTGCACGGCGTTCGTTAGACCAGAGTCAAAGCCTGCGGGAGTACCTGCAGACGAGTTGGCCGTGAGGTATGTGCACGGTTGGGCGAAAGATGATTGCGTGACTGAGTGAGGAACAGGGCCTCTGTCGAAAGGCTCAGTATATATACTCGATAAGGTTAAGAAAATATTACTAACGCAGGGAACCAGAAAGTCACCAAAGTGCCAACAGGGGCGGTGATGTTTGCAGGATTAAACACGAAGTTGCCGTTGAAGGCGACATTAATCTAGAGGTAGGAAGGGTGAGTAACTTTGGAGGTGCAGGTAAGAGTGAATTTAGCTTACGTTCATATTTCCAGGAGTGTCAGGAGGAGCAGAAGGGGCAGATGCAGCAGCGGTGGTGGTAGCACCACCATTGCCAACAGGCGGGGCATACCCGTACTGAGCCAAAACAAGAGCGGGAGCCACGAGAATAGAGAGAAGCACGGAGGAAATCATAGCTTTCTGAGTGGCTCTGAGGGGAGGCAAAGTTGGCGAAGGATGGGAAGTTTGAGAGCCAAGAAAGTCAGAGAGCGAGGATTAAATGGAGACACAGGGAATCCTTTGAGACTGCGGAGAAGAAGGGATGCCGGTCGGCTGTCCTAAAAACATCGCTCGAGAGACCTTTCTTGCAATTTCTTTCTCAGCAACATGGAAGAGGAACATACATACTCGAAGGCAGATTGATCGAGGACTCGATCAAATACGGTTAACGTAAACGAGCCACATCAGGTGATCGCGACATCCCTGCAGTCCAATTGTAAGTATGCAAGCAGAAAAAAAATTTGTATACAGTGTGTTCCCATCTCAGGCTGTCTGTGTCTTCAACGTAACGTTTCAAGCTTGATAGGCAGCCTTCATTCGATGAGAAATGAGCCGCTTGTGGTGTATGGGAATTGTTCGGGTAGAAAATATATCGTACCACCGTGTTCTTTCCCTTGATCTTGCCCCTTCAACAGCAATACATCCCACACACGCATGTCGAGCAGGGAATCACTAACCATATCAGGTACTCGTCCTTGGGCGTGTGCAGCGACTGACAATGAAAATGATGTCCGGGAAGCCCCTTGTCAACGAAAAGGTGTGCAGAGACCCCTGCCCGAGATGTTCCTAACAGGATTTCGTGTTGAATGGAGAAGAACTAGCCATTTTCACTCGGAAGTGTGGAAGTGAAAAGATAGCGTTTTGGATAACAATGAAAGCGTAACTGACTAACTGACTTACTAAGAGCCACGCTATGAGCGTCTAATTCTTTGATCTCATGCATCGACTTGGAGGTGTAGGCTTAGCAGCCTTTGACCGCCATGAACAGTCCAAGCGCTCGTTTGCTGAGTTATCTACCGCTATTTCTCAATCTCAGCTTCAGCATCTTCATTCTCAACTTGCTCAGTTCCGTACCGCTCTCGCCCACTTCGCCTCAACCCATCGTGACTCTATCCGCAAAGATCCTCAATTTCGACATGCTTTTCAGCAAATGTGCTCGTCTATCGGCGTAGACCCTCTTGCTGGCCCTCGTAAAGGCGGCTGGTGGGCCGAAATGCTCGGGCTCGGCGATTGGCAGTATGAGCTTGGGGTGCAGATTGTAGACGTTTGTGTCAGCACCAGGGAGCGGAATGGCGGAATGATTGAATTAGCTGAGCTGGTCAGACTAGTCAGCAAATTACGGGGTGTAAGCGCTGGCCAAGTTACCGAGGAAGACGTTGTGAGAAGTATCAAAACGTTACAACCCCTCGGCGCTGGTTATCAGGTCATTGATATCGGTGGAAAGAAGATGGTCCGCAGTGTCGTCAAAGAGCTTGATCAGGATCAAGCCATCATCCTTGCCATTGCTCGACAAGAGGGTGGTCGAGTCATCGAAGATGTCCTAGTACAAAGAAATGCATGGAGTCGAGACCGTGCTCATGCCGCATTGGAGAACATGCTTCTCAGGGACGGCTTATGCTGGGTGGACGAACAAGACCCAGTTCACGGAATAGTCTACTGGGTTCCCTCAGCAATGAATTGGGATTAATAAATTTATTGGTAGGTCATTACATTAATTGCACGGTTGGGATAACTGAACTAAACATTATGCTTATAGAGGTGCACCTATGATGCATATCAAGCAGACTTTGAGCTGTTACTAGAATGCGGCACAGATGACTCTGGCTCAACCATCGGTATGCTCGCTGATATCGTGGTTTCCTGTTCTGGGACTGCAGATGGTCGAAACAATTTAGTTTGAAACGATGTTCAAGTGAAGCTGAATGCTTACGTTCCACGCCTCCTTCACCACCGCCCGCCATACCTTCTACTGCGAATGTGACCGTCTTCACTGCCAATGAACGCATGTTCACGAGCACTAGCACGCCTGTCTTGGCAAACTCTGGAACTAGAACTAGACGGCATTGTTTTGGCATTCCATCATCCTCTCCATTATCGATAACCATCTTCGTCATAAACTTGCTCTGACCGCCCGCAATATATATGTCTGGCGTCTCCGATAACATAAACGGATCCGAGAGGAAGTACGGATGGCACCAAAGTGTATCTGGTGCAGTAGGTGCCATATGTCGCCATTTCAACGTAGATTCGAGAATAGCTAGGCGGGTGTATGGGGGAGAGGGTAGGTATTTGAACATGTCATTTATGGGTTGACCAGAGTGGATCAAGAGAGTCCGAGGCAAAGGTGACGACTCAGAAGAGAGACGGAGGTATGTAGGATTGGTTTCGCAGGTGAAGGAGGGAAAAGACGAGACGGCTCCAAACATGGGCCGGGGTAAAGGCTGCTGAGGAAGAATGATTCCCGAAGGATCCGTCTCACCTGGTAAGAGGTGTATCGGCATCACACGCCCGAGGTCTAGAAGATGGGCAGAAAAAGTTATTATGGGATGATTGGAGAATGTTGTACTATCGTAGCCGCCCTTTCGCTAGAAGAATCTTAGCATGAGTTGACAGTAGAAACGATGGATGGGAGTGCCGACCGATTTCTTAGTTTCGCCTTCAGCATCAGCTTCACCTTTCCCAGTAATGACCATGGGGGCTAGGGAGTTTCCCGCAATAATGAGACGGGAAATCTGGGAAGCAGACACTTGATCTTCCGCACTACCCCCTTCACCGGTTAGGTATTCAACCAGCATTTGTATTGGGCCGTCTGCTGCCGAAGGCGCTCCTATACCCAATCCCGACACGATAGCTATCCACTCATCAGACGGAAGATTCTTCGATAGTTCGGGTTGTTCTAAAACAAATATTCCCGTTCTGACCTTGAAACAGCATTCGAGTACAGAAAGACGTACCATCAACGTCCATTCGATCCGTCGCTTGCTTTCCCGATGTTCGCTGGGGCGCCATCCCCGCATAGCAGATATCAGCCACCTCAAATTCACCATTGGGTGTTTCCATGCCCAACGCTGCTATGATCACACCCGTCACCAGCCCTGCACCTTGCAAAATATCGCCAACGAGTCGTATTCGCCCGGATTCGTCCTCAAGCATAATTTGGTCCTCTTCTGAGAAATATTTTGCTGGCGGCGGAGGCGGGGGTATTGAGTGCTGCAGTAAATGTTCAGATCAGAATGAACGGGTATGAAATACAGGAGCTCACATCACGGGCAATATCTTCCATGACGTTGGGTTTTAGTGGCATCTCCATGTACACTGTTCCGATGATAAAGCATAATTGTGACTTGACTACTTCAAGTACTCGAGGAACAAAAACGGGATTGCCTGGTCCAGTCCATGAATACTTGCAAGACAGCACGGTTATTTTAAACACGCACCAGCAGAATCTTTCCACCTTTTTCGTACTCTTTCCTCAACATAGTCCCGAATTTTCTGTAGCCGAAGAAAGTAGATATTGGAATATTGGTGTTTGTAACTCTTATCCTTGGCTCCAATGATAAATGAAGGGGTGTCTTCTTCGAGGGGCAGGACAGATGTCGTAGCACGATTTAGGGAAGATGAGGAGTCACTTGAGTGTATGATATCAATTTAAAGAAACGAAAGAAAGCGGAAGAACTGACAGAGGCTGAACGGAAGCCATGAAATGATAGTAAGAAGGCAAGAGACGCGTCTACAAAATTTGGCGTTGTTGACGTGAATATTAGGCAACGACGCGTTCAGGGCCACTTGGCAACCTTCAACAATGCTGCAGAGCCCATTGATTGCATCGACTAATTTTCTCTCAGCATCGCAGAAAGCACTCTTGAAAAGAGGTAGTATGATTGTCTAATATGTCCAATTTAGTACTTATAGCAGTCGTGAAGGCAACATTTCAACTGTATCCGACCTCATTCTCCTTCCTACCCATGATGTTGCTCGACGTTGCAAAGTTTCTCCAGTGGAGATCAAGGCCATGGTTGAAGCTGTCTATAGATCGAATCATACCCCGCCACAGAGACTAGATGACTATCTCGCGACAACTTCCCATGAGTTGTGCACGTCCGGAGACGAACAGCTAGATGCCGCCCTCGGAGGAGGATTTCGTACTGGAATGCTTTGGGAAATAGTTGGCGAAAGGTAGATCCTGCGTTACTTTCATGCCAAGTTTAAAGCTCACTACTTTACCGTTAGCGCAGCTGGAAAGACCCAGCTGGCCCTGCGAATGTCTCTCCTCTCCCAACTATCAACGGAAAAGAATGGCTTGTCTGGTTCCGCATGCTATATGCTAACATCCGGAAAGCTGCCAACTACTCGTATACTGCAAATCGCTGAATCTCATCCATTACTGTCCTCGTGTAGAAATCAATGCAGTCTCGACGATATTCATACCCTGCCTGTCCCCACTATACCTGCTCTTATACAAGCATTAACCACCATCCTGCCGAAATTCATAGACGACAAACTACAGGCGCGGACTAATCGTCCCGGGAGCAAACCAGTCAAGCTTCTAGTTATCGATGCCCTTGGTGAACTTTTCCATTCCTCAAGCAAGACCTCGACTTCGACACTTGTAGAGCGCTCGCAGAACATTGCAGAAATATCTGTTTTGCTACATTCCATTGCTAGCAAATATGGTATCGTCGTGCTAGTGCTAAATGAAGTTGTCGACGCGTTCGACTCTGGCGTTATTGACGACGCCATGCCGACAATAGGTCTCTCTTACGCAGAGCAGTCACGATGGTTTGGCCGAGCGAATAGTATACCGGGCGAGGATCGAAAAGAAGCTAGCCTAGGCCTAGTATGGGCCAATCAGGTCGACACACGCATCATGTTGTCTCGAACAGGACGCCGAAGATATATCGACTCAAGTCGCTTTATGAAAGACAAGAGGGCAAAACTGAATGACGGAAAAATGCCGCACATACCTGGTTCACCGCAAGATGACGAGCAGTTGAATCTGATTCGGCGTTTAAGCGTCATCTTTAGCTCGGTATCCTCCCCAGTATCGCTAGACTATATTGTCACGGTCGCAGGTATAATAACTCTGCCGGAAGAGGACGTACCTGCAACCTTTTCTGTACCTTCGAGTTCGCGCTTAACCGTGGATACTTCAAATGCGACGAACATCATGCCCAGTACTCAGCTTGCACCTTTGGATGTGGGCTTCGTTGAAAACAATGCCAGTGCGGTGCAGGAGATCGATTCTGAAGCTTCGTTGGCACCGGAGGACCGGGAAGACGAGTGGGACAAGTACTGGGAGAAAGACGAGATTACCGAGGAGATGTATATCGCCGTTTCACTGAGTTCCGAATCGTAGTTGACTCTATTGTCATGCCGGTATGATCAAGGAATGCTGTTGTATACTTATTGTACATCGTTGTAATGATACATGATATAGAAACGTTACAGTGCGCAGTGCGCTTAAAATTGACAGTGGTGGTGCTTTCTAGTTCAGTGGAATCTCGACCCAGCCTTCGGCAGCATCTTGTGCATCGAGTACCCTCGCAGGTGCAGGCTCTTCAACGGAATACATCGACTCTGAATCCGCGTCGTCACCGTAGATTGCCGTAAGGTGCGCCTGCCGAATTTTCTGAGCTTCCTCCTCAGGAAATACTCTTCCTTCGGCTCGAGCAGCCAAGTATTTCGCTTCAAGCTCAAGATATAATGGCTGAAGGGGTGGAAAGATTGTTTTCACATCTATTCTGACACCCCATGAAAGGCATTCAAACAGAGGTCGTTGGGTGGCGTGTTGGTAGGTCCCGGGGTTCCGGTCAGGTGGAGGTGACTTGAGTGCTCGATGACGATTGATAGGCTGTAGTGGTACGGGTCGTTGCTCTGGCGGCTTTCCGGCCAAAGAAAAGAAGGTATCTAGACAACCCAGGGTGGCTAGAATGCAATTCCGAACATTAGTTGCCTTTCTGACTCGGGATAGAAACCGCAATTCACCGAGAACGGGATTTATCCAAGACATTGTCACGATAAGTTGTGGAATATGGCACGAGTGTGGCTCAAGGCCCGAGAAATCTACACACATCCGGCCGCCTTGAATGCGTATAGTGAAAAGTACGGCGTTGACTAACAAAAAATGGGCATGAGCACAGCAAGGTCGACTCAAACCGCGAGACGGACATACTGATACCCAAGCTAGCAAGGAGACCGAATGTGCCCAAGTTCCTAGCCGTGATGACATTGAACATTCGATGGTTCAGGCGGTGTACCAGGAACAGGGCAATGACTACGAGGGAGATCCAGTTCGGGATTTGGGACAGACTTTCCCAAGCTGTTCAATCGCCATTTCTCGTCAGTCATTGGCAGGGAACCAGGACTGATAGAACAAACCTCCGCCGGTCCCAACAGCCAGGGATGCAATTAAAAATACAATGATGGTGCCATTGAGCAAGAAAATGAGAGCTATCGAAAGACAAACATCGGTCAAAAAATCCAGGGAGCACGGTACGGAGATAAAGTCGAGCTTACTTATTAGAATGCCGCGAGCAGCACTGAGAATGCGGAGTGCCTTGCGGTCAGCAAAGCGGTGTAACTGTATACCTTTGGCTTGAGCCTTGGTTTTCGCCACCGAGTGTTTTCTAACTTGTGGCTTGAGGCGCGCTGGTGGAGGCACCTTAACCTGCTGGGCTATGCGCTGAGTCCTAGCAACATCCGCCGGGGATCTGTGAACTCGATGAGGAACGCGAGCTGGAGCAGGCATAACAATTATGCAGGGAGAGACAAAGTGGGAATGAATAATAGAAATAAAGTGAGCGTGTATGAGCCACAGAGGAGTCAGCCCAGTCCGAAACCCGGAAGATTTGGAGAAGACGTATAGGTGGCCTAAACATAAGTATGCTGAACTTATATAGGCGCCAAGCAACGTCTAAGCGTCGCACAGACACAATGGGCATGTTGAAGCCACAACTTGTTGTCCATCAGCCGTTGAGAATCGAGAACTATGTTCAAATATGGCAACTGCCTTGATGACATAAACGTTCAAAAGATTCAGTGGCCTCCTTACAGTGTCTGTCTGTGAGATGACTTCAGCTGTATGGTTTCATCTGAAGGACCCGGAAAGCTTACGAATTCCAAAGCACGCAGCGGTTCCACAGCCAAGAACTTCGTTGAGTCATGTCATGTATGAACCATCTGGCATATTAGACTGAGCAACTCTGACATTGTTACATTGAATTTGTGTTGAGAAAGTAAGACATATTAAAATACAACGGCGAAGGTGAAGCAAGACACGACGAGAGCCTGGTATAAGTATCAGGGAAGAGAGCTGTCGCGCGAAATAAGACACCTAGGGAAAAGGTGATTCCCAAATATATAGAATATGAATCACACCCAAGCTCTAATGTCCTTAAGAATAACCCATTTCTGAGACACGACAATAAGATTCGCAAATTATGCGTCCAGTGGTAGCTCGATCCAGCCTTGCGATCCAAACGTGTTCTCGCCAGAGTAGCTGACATACAAAAAGTTGTCTTCGTCCCTGATGGATGGTTTAGTAATGCGAGAGCGATGGAGATACACAGGTACACACTTGTGCTCTTCGTATATTGCACTCATAAGGGCAGCTGTCGGTGGGAGCACTTCATCAACAAATATAAAGATAGCCTTCTCGGGCGCAAGTTTGATTCGTTTCCGGATGACGTAGACAAACTGGCCGACTGTCAGGTCCTAGCGTAGAGAATGAGGATGAGTAGCTGGAGCACGGGCATGGTACAACGAATACGCACTGATGGCACCAAGTACTTCTTCTTGTCGATAGTCGGAATATCGGTTCGGTCTGCTTTCTCGCAAATCACCTAAAGACAATGAACGCCACAGCGTGAGCGAGATCGCGATGGTGGAGCAATAGCAGCAGAGTAACTAACAGGTATACGATCCGGATACTTCTGTCGAATGCGCTCTGCCTCTGCCTTGCGCTTCTCTGTATAGCGACGGAGAGACAGAGAGATGAGTAAAGAGCGCGAAGACTGCGGAGCCAATGAAACGATTGAACTGACCAAAAGGATGCTCATCCTTGAACTTGGACCTCATTATGATAAAGGAAATAAAGAGTAGAAACAATGAAAGATAGACGGTACGCGGTAGTTGAAGATGAAGAAGATGAGTGGAAGTGGTTAAGAGAGGGGCACGCGGAGCCCACGCTCTTCTAATCATATCAAGTGTAAACAAAGCAACAAGTCATTTTCCCTTTCTTGTCAACAACAGCAGAGTTGAACAGCTCTCTGCCAAAAATCGACTGTTCAGGTATTTGTATTATTATAAAGAATATTTTACAAAATAAAAATCAAAGAACGAATGTGGCTTATTGTGTCTTGCTAGCGTCCGCTCCCATTCCTGCAGCCATCCCCATTGCCATTACTTGACCCATCTGGGCCCCAGGTCCGTCCGCGGACACAAAGACCGTCTTTGACCCATAGGCACGCACCCTGTCTACCTCCAAACGGCGTAATTCCATCTCACGTGAAAACTGGTCTACAACCTGTGCATTTGCAGCTGCCTTGATACGGATTGCTTCTGCTTCTGCTTCAGCAGCAAGTCGCGTCGCTTCCGCTTGCCCCTCCGCCTCGATCTAGATAAATTGGGGGTGCGGTTCATTTCTTTGCATGTGAACGTGCTAATCTGTCTACTGACCTTCATCCGCTGAGCTTGCGCCTTTGCTGCAGCAACGATGCTATAAGCTTCTGAATCGGCTTGGGTGTTCCGCGCCTGAGCTTGGATACGGGCAACAGCTAAAGCGCCTTCTTCTTGTTTGACTTTGTTGCTGTTTTCTCGGTCGACGTTCTGTATGACAGTTGGGCACCAGTCGGTATTATTGTCGGACAGATTATGGAAAATACACATACGGCTGCTTCCACCTGAGCTTGCAAAGCACGGGTAGTAAGCTTGTCCATAGTCGAGGCTATCTCACCCTTGAACTGGCGATCGATGACAGCTGGTTAAAAGCGATTATCAGTCCCAGTTTTTGGAATATGAGCACCATATGATACAAACCCAAATCTTTGAGCACGATGCCGTAATCAAGCGCTGCTTCATGCATCTCGTCCATTGCACGGGTCCTCAAGGCATCCAAAAATGCTGAGGATGGATCACTGCCATCCTCCATGTTATCGGGTCCTATCGAGCGTTGTTTAACCTAGAAACCAGGTCGTCAGGACAGTACCACAAGAAAAACTGTCTTCTTTGTGCTTGCCATTGCGGAATAACCGAGGTGAGCGACGATTTGAGTAAGGATGGATTGTGTCTTGTCCCGAAGCGCGTCATATGGTGTGTTGTATCCGTGGGTAGTCAATTTGAGGGGTTCGGTAAGTTGCCACTTGAGGTAGATGGTCAGGCTGACTGGTACTTGATCACGAGTGAAACTATTATGCAGAGACTGAGACGCTTGTCACTAATACAGCAACAAAGGACTTACATATCCTTTGTAGGCATCTCTATCTGGTTTTCACCAAGTGTATAGAGCCCACGTAGGGTCACGCTAGGATTGGTGATCACTGACTGTCCTGCGCCGAGTAGTTCCAAGTCATCGCCCCGCTGTAATATCGCACAGTTGCTCGCAGGAATATTGAGGCTTCAAGCAAAGTCAGCAGGAGGAACATATTGAACAACAAAACAGTCTTACAAGGTTGCTACAACGTATTCGCGATCTTCCCGTGTGCTGATTTTACTCTTCATCTTAACTTCGTGGGTCCACCCGAGAGTAGACTTGGTGACTCTATCTTTAATCTCTGTCGGAAGGTGAGTCTGATCAACGATAGAAAGGACATCGTATGTTCCTTCGATCGCAAATGCGACAAAGCCAGAGTTCTTAATGACGAAAATCCGATTCTGAGGGTCCGAAATTACGGCTGCTTGATTCTGAGACACTTGCACGACAGTGAGGCCAAGGAACTCGATCACAGTATCAGAGACTGAACAAGTGTGTAAGTGTCCCGCTACAAGTATACGGAATAGGAATGCACATACGTCCTTTGGTTCCACAGAAGGTCCTGGCCCACCAATTACGAAGAGGAAATCCGGGATAGCGACCAGGACGGGTCAATATCTTTGGAGAACCTCCGTGGTTTATAAGACCGAGTTGACCTGGCGTAATTTCGGACCCTATCCAAGAGACTGGAACCTAAAAATTAAGTTTTGAGTCGAAGCTAGCAATACAGGCATATTCGGTTGTATACCTTGCGTGAGAGAACTTTGCTTCTCCCAGCCTGAACGTAAGGTAAGAGAGTGCTGCCATTATAGAGTCATAAGACACCTACCTGAGTGAGCTGCTTGTCAAGCCTCTGGAGTGCTGCAATCAAGCCATCTTGCTTGATAGGTACGAAGAAAGGCCTGTTCTCGTCCATGTAATCGATATTCTCGACAAAGGGGTCTCCTGCCCTCCGCTTGGAAGCAGACGTCGCAGCAGGTAGGTGATCCATGGCTTTGGAAGACGGTTCCCCATCTTTCAAGTAGCGGAAGGTAGCATCCCGATCACCAACCACAGTAGTATTGTCTGCAGTACTCGAGGACATGTTACGGAAGTATGATGTAAATGGTTTCTTACAAGACACTCAGTCTCACAGCTTTATATAGGGCCCTAAGGGCTCGCCACCCAGTCGCCACCTCGCCAGGTGACACATCACAAGCAATGATAATTATCATGATAGATCCGAGCAGACAGGAGTTGACAGGTCTAGAGATTTAGAGAACAGGAAGAACATTGATTCCATAGCGAGATTTCGGTAAAAGGTGTTGAAGAGGCTGTTATTAGAGAGCCCAGAGTTGAGAGAGCTGTTGAGACTTGACAGTGCATTTGAAACACGTCGTGATGATCACATTTCAGTCACGTGCGTGGTAGCTTGGTGCCACGTCGCGGTCGCGATGAGCCGCAGTGAAGAGCACAACTTTAACCAGTACTTACGATGCAGCTGCCATGGCTTCTGTTGTTGTCCCTGGCATCGGCAGCCTCGTCGTTGCAGACAAATGACACTCTTCTATGGGGTCCATATCGTCCAAACTTGTATTTCGGCCTTCGTCCAAGGATTCCTCAGTCACTTATGACTGGTATGATATGGTTTGGAAACCAAGACTATGCTTCCATAAGTCGTCAGTGAATTCATAGATTTGCAAGTGCTACGCTGGCTAGACATTGTTCTCTTAGGTGCTCGTCATGCTTGTGATCAGGGTGACCAACTTCAGTCCTATACATGGACAAAATACGATGCCCGCGAAGGAGGAACTCAGATCATCAAAGACGGTGCCAATAACGTTCAATTAACTACTGAGTTTCTCAAAGTTCCTGGTGGCGATCATGGCGGCAGCTGGGCTGCAAGAGTCAAAGGGGAACCCTTGAATCCTTGTGCGTCTACTTAACGTCGCTGTGTGGTTACTTATTGACGGATGATTCCAGTGTATCCATCCAGGCCGTCGGTCATATTTTACTTTGGCTTGGACGGTCTTGGCGGACTCGACATGGAAACGGACGAAGATGAAAATGTACTTTCTCAGAAAATGTGTCCCAAGTCGCGAAGAACTAACAATGTAACAGGGGCTGGAGGGAGAAGTGAAATTTACGGGATCAACTCCTGAGCTGGATGACTTCACCATTAGGATTGTGGATGGTGAGGAATCTGCAGTCGCCGTCTCGCAAGTATTAACGCTATGCATAGGTCCCAACAACGTCGCAGTGACTGACGGTCCTCATTCTCATGTTTTCGAAAAACGGATAGGAAAGACGCATTTCATGGGGCAACCAGTGCCGCCGGGTCAGATATGGCAAGCTAAAGGTGAACAGGGACTTTACTTTTCATGGCGGATACAAGACTAACCTAACACTCACAAGAGGTCATCATGCAAACCCTCGTAAAACGTGCGCAAGACATCGTCGCACCATACCGAGATCCGGCCATCGGCCCTCCCGATCCATCTTTCGTTCTCCAACTATCAGATGAAATTTATACTGGTAGCAATCTATATGCTATTCAAAAATCCTTTGACGGGGAGTTTCAATTTGATGTATTCTTTGAAAGTGCCAGTGCCAAGCAGAAATTGAGCTGTGAGCTTCATACCTTCCTGGTTTTGATATGATTCTCCGCAGTCTCATACCTATGTCCAGCTTCTACACTCGATGAAGGCATTCCGGCGTTTAGTGCAGCGTTCGATAGGCGCTTTCAATCTAAATTCCCTACTCCAGTGGATGTAGGTTCTAGTAACCCGGAGGCTCTGGAAGCGTTTTCGAAGGCTATTACATCAAACCTTTTGGGAGGTGTTGGGTATTTCTATGGCACTTCTATCGTCAACGAAAAGTTCTCATATGAATGGGATGAGGACGATGATCCTGAGAACTCGAATGGCGATGAAGTTAAGGGGCCAAGACTTACCGAGCCGAGGGCACTGCTCACCGCAACTCCGAGTCGAAGTTTCTTCCCTCGCGGGTTTTACTGGTGATAAATATTTCTTCCTGGGTGTTGAGATGCTGTACTCATATGCACATACAGGGATGAAGGCTTCCATCTCCTTCATATCGGCGAATGGGACAACGATTTTAGGTAGATCGGTTGTCCATTTATAGCTATTGTCCTGACCACTCCACTAGTCTCGAAATTCTCAAAGATTGGATCAATTTGATTGACGATAATGGGTGGGTAGCACGCGAACAAATTCTTGGTGAAGAAGCTCGG
Organism: Neonothopanus nambi; assembly: GCA_003987895.1. Lineage (NCBI taxonomy): Eukaryota > Fungi > Basidiomycota > Agaricomycetes > Agaricales > Omphalotaceae > Neonothopanus > Neonothopanus nambi. Next base: position 1,260 of record RCHF01002753.1, on the reverse strand, counting down.
AGCAAGGTATATGTCGATGGCCCACTTCTGTACCAATTTTGTACTCACCCTTTCTGTAGGTACCACAAGAGTTCCAGACCCAAATTCCTAATTACGCCAACCCCCCTACGTTGACTATAGCTGTCACCGCATTCATTGACCGTGTTAAGGCCGCCTCATCTGGTCCGTCGGATGCAGATCTTGGTATGGACTTTGGTATGGGCGCTTCTCAAACCCCCCTATCCAACGGTGCTTCTGAACCTCAAAGCCTCTTGTTGGAACCGGAAGCGGCGCTATCCTTCCTCAAATCGATCTACAAACCTTTGAAGAGGCACTATGACTGGTTCCGTCGCACTCAGCGAGGGCAAATCAAGCAATATGCCCGTAAGGCCCGTTCGCGTACCGAGGCGTACCGATGGAGAGGAAGGTCTGAGCTTCATGTGCTCACCAGTGGTATGGATGACTATCCCCGAGGACCTCCCCATGCCGGCGAGCTACACTTGGATTTGATGTCATGGATGGCCTTTTTTTCAAGAACTATGAAGGATATTTCTGAGTTCATCGGAGAGGCTGACGACGCGATTTCGTATGGAGAGATAGAGAAGGCGATTTTGGATAATCTTGAAGGTACGTGCCAACCCTTGCTTGATGACTTGGCACTATAATCAATGGTTCACTACAGATCTTCATTGGAACGAAGAGAACCAGATGTATTGTGATGTCAATGTGGATGACGATGGTAAAGCTTGTCCATGTCCCGAGTCGATTTTAACTTATAGCGATGTTTAGACGAGTCTTACCATGTATGCCACAAAGGCTACCTCTCTCTATTCCCATTCATTCTTTCTCTACTGCCTCCGTCTTCCCCTCATCTGGGTGCCATACTCGATCTTGTGCGGGATCCAGATCATCTCTGGTCGAAGTATGGTCTGCGCAGTCTATCCGCCTCCCATCCAGAGTTTGGTGCTGGGGAGAACTACTGGAAAGGTCCTATTTGGATGCCAATGAACTATCTCGCTCTTGGAGCATTGCATAAAACCTACGGCGCTCAAGAAGGGCCTTATCAAGCGCGCGCGCAGGAGATCTATAGGGAACTTAGGAAAAATATTATTGATAACGTATTCAAGGTGTGTGACTCGATTATGGTAGATGAACTTGAAAGTGATTTTTGCCAGGAATACGAACGTACGGGGTACGTTTGGGAACAATACGATGCCATTACTGGCGAAGGCCGACGAAGGTGATTCGCGTTTTGACCTCTCTTTTGGAGCATAGACTTAT